>JANHJO010005145.1:16675-27202 GCA_032468235.1 Pseudoxyrhopus heterurus | reverse complement strand
ATTCGATCAGCCAAACTGCTGATCTGCAGTACTGCAGTACTGTTATCTTACCACTTGAGCCATAGCAGCTCCCTGCAGCTGCCATAGCAGCTCCCTACCATGCAGACCAAATTATATTTATGAAATTAGATGTTGCCTGACTTTTGGATGTGAATGAACCTCTATCACAATCTAGGTGTCCTTGTGGACAATCAATTAAATATGAACCAGCAGAGTGCTGGAGCTGTCAAAAAAGTCAATGCAATCCTAGGCTGCATCAACAGAGGGATAATTTCAAGTTCACATAAAGTGATAGTATCACTTTATACTGCACTGGTGAGACCATGCTTGGAATACTGCATCCAGTTCTGGTCACCATGATACAAAAAAGATGTTGAGACCTTAGAAAGAGTGCAGAGAAGAGCAACAAAGATGATCAGAGATCTGGAGGCTAAATTGTATAATTAATGATTGAGAGAACTTAGGTGTATCTAGTGTGATGAAGAAAAGGACTAGGAATGATATGGTAGCAGTCTTCCAGTACTTGAGGAGCTCTCACAGAGAAGAGGGGATTGACCTATTCTCCAAAGCTCCAGGAAAAGAAGTAACAAGTGGAGGATTATTAAAGAGAGATCCAATCTAGAATTAAGAAGGAATTCCTTGACAGTAAGAACAAGTAATCAGTGGAATGGCTTACCTTGAGAAATTGTGGTTTTCAAGAAGAGACTGGACAGCCATTTGTCTGTAATAGTACAGGGTCTCCTGTTTGAGCAGGGGTTTGGACTAGAAGACTTCCAAGGTCCCTCCCAACCTTATTATTGTATGTTCTACAACAGTAAGGAAGAGTTGGAATATCCAGTGGTACTGGCAGCTAAGGAGTATATACTATAGAGTAAATCAGGAAATATACAGTCTCCAATCACAGCAGGCACATTTCTTATTCTCTTCCAACATTTTTTAGACATTCATTATGTTGTGTTTCAGCATGAGAAGAATGCTAAGCTTATTTTAGTTGTTTGTCCTTAACACTTCTAAACATGGGAAGATCCTAGTTAGAATTTAAGGTTTAGTCTAAGAATAACATGACTAGTGGTTGATTTGTTTGGTGTACTTTGGGTTGCAACATGAAAAACGGACACTCTGCAAGCTTTTGATTCAATGTAATGTTTTTTTCCAGATGTTGCTTACAAAGTATTCTTGAAACTTTTTGATGAACATTTTAGTCAATCTGTACCTGGCTGATTTGTTGCTAATGCTTTAAGTCTGGTTCCATTCTTTTTCAAAAACTTCTATAATTGTCATTATACATTGTGTTCCATCATCACTGACTAATTATTCTGGAACACCTGCTCTCACAAAAAGTTTCCTCAATACATCTGTGATGTGCCTGGCTGTTGTTGAAATAATTGAAAACATATCTGGCTACTTTAAAAATGTATCCAGCAGAGCTAAAAGATTGGATATATAAATGTTCCTCCTATATGAATTCTTTGCAATAACAAGATAGTTTATTGTCCTATCTTGGTGCTCTTTGGGCATATTTTTGGGCATAATGAATTGTCATAATGAAGAGTTGGCATAATTGGCATAATGAAGAGTTGGGCTTGAGGGTCCAGTTGGGATGGTGTTGTAGCTCCAATCTACAGCATCACTGCATAGTACCAGACATCTGCTTGACTTCTTCTGGCTTATGTTTCTGTATGATTTCAGTCTGCATTTTGGAGATGAGTGGGGAGGCAGAGACAGCTCAGGAAAGCATGGCCATGATATGACCGTCATATATTTGTCTCAGATCATCTGGGACATGACTCATATTAGAGATAATAATCTAATTGCTGGATGCTAACTGATGTCACCAACCACCACAAGAAAAAAGGACCTATTTAATGCCATCATCCCAGTTGTCTAACAGATCTACAGTATTTGGTTTCCAGGGGGCTCTTGGGGAATTTCCTATTCTGTGGTGTGCAGTTCTACCAAGGCGTCCCTTGGTCAAACTCTGGAACACATTGTGCCTTCAGATTGCAGTTCCTTCTTGTTTATTGATCCCAGGCTGCACTTAACTGAAGAGCTCTGTAAAGATAAATGGGCAGAACAGATGTCAAAATGACCCTGGTGTCAGACTGGAATGAGCCTGACTGAAACTGGTATCTCAAGATAGAGCCTACAAGTTGTCCTCAACTTACAATTACAGTTGGGACCAGAATTTCCATTGTAAGTTGTTGTGGTCATAAGTTAAATTTGATACAATTTTATAACAATTTTATGGCAGTTGTAAAGCAAATACAGCTTCCCCAATAGCCCCCCTTTTTTGCCAGAAATCAGCTAATAAAGGTTGCAAATCGCAACCACACAACTATAAGACATTGCAACCAACTCTAAATGCAAGCTGGTTACCAAGAACCTGAATTGTGATCACGTGTCCACAGATAAATGATGCTTCAGCTTGATAGTTAGGGAACAGTTATTGACTCTAGATTAGTTCTTATCTCCAGGCCCAGAAGGATCTTGCAGATTTTGTGACTAAGCTTTGATCTATTATTTATGTGATTTGTTTACATAATTTCTCTTCCACCTCAGTTCTCATAGACTCTTGGCAATTAACAAAGCCTTGAAAATGGACAAAGTATCAGGTGAGTGAATAAAGGAAATGTTCCTATCTTGAAAACAGAGCATTCAAGGAACAAGGAATCAAGAAACTGGCACTGATGAAAAAAGTCTAGAGGAGATCATAAATTGTAACGGCTTACAAAATAACTACAGTGGAAATTAAGAAGGCAGAGGCCAGAAGGACATTTCTTTCATCATTACACCCATGTTGTCAAACAGCTGGAAGGGTAAGATTTGTCCCAACTCTGTGGAACTTTTGGAAGAGTAGTTGTTGTTTTTTACCGGAGGGATTTTTAAACTAGTTAGATAACACCATGGCAATGTTTAAAGCTGCTTTGTTTGTTGGAGAACATGTGCAGTGGAGTAGGGGGAATATTGTTGTAGACTTCTCATTGTATTTATGTTTGTAAATAGTGCACATTTTTGCAGCACTGAAAATAATCATTACTGTGATGGTATAAAAATCTAATTAATTTTTAAAATGGTATTAATAACATGACAATCTACCAGTTTTAGACTTTAGAAATGATGGAAGTAGCCAGTAATTGCATCCAAAGTAGAGAAAGATAGTTCATATCTGACATGGGCCTAACCCTAACCCTAACCCTTGGAAGGATGGAAGACTGAATCAACCTTGAGACTTGAGTCAGGATTGAACTGGTGGCAACTGGCAAAGTTAGGCTGTAATATTGCATTGTAACCACTGTGCTACCAGGACTCTTCCTAAATAAACAGAATCTTTTCTTGGGCTTTTCCATGCGCTCGTGGAAAATATTCATTTGAGTTCAGGGGGCATTGCAGAGATGATACCAAAGTGCAAACTATTTCACTGCCTTCTTACTTCCTCCTTAAGTGAGGTAGAGGCTTCCTCTGTCTATGAAACCACAAGTTTACTCTACCCAAGGTTTCCTTTGGTGAACTAAAATGAATAGCTCTAATTCTTTCATCACTTTAAACTACAAATGCTGCATTTTGACCATAGATTACTAAAAAAAATAAGAATATAACACCAGGCTTACTAGTTTCACTTCTGGCTGCTTTTTTTTTTTTTTTTAGAAATATAGCACAGCATGAAGTGATAGAATTCATGTTCTCAAGTTGTTCTAGCATGTATGATTGATAGTATGCCTACCCTTGCCCCAATTGAGATGTTGTGAGCCACCTGGAGTCCTTCGGGAGTAGGGCGGCATATAAATCTTAATAATAAATAAATAAATAAACCCATATTTTTAACTTATAAAACGCATGAAGGAAATGTCAATTAACATATGCCTCCTTTTTCCTGAAGTCATGAAAAGGGTCACAAAAAATATGAACACTTAATAAAAAAAATTTAAACAGCAGTCTCCCAACTTCCTATGTCATAGATCAGACAGTTAATTCTGTTATTTCATTTAATTATACCTCTCTTTATCCAAGCAGTTTAGAGAAAGAAATGTTCCTTTGAAACAGATAATAAGAAAATGTGGCAGTGATAGAGAATTCATGCATGTGCTGAAACGATTTTATCTCATCATTTAGTATCATATAACACACTCATAAAATTAAGAATCACGTTTCAAAGAAAATAAAGTAAATGAAATATGAAGCCTTATTTAACATTAAAGATCACCAAATGAAATATGTTGTGCAATGCATTTAAAGGTGCTCAGAAGGGTGTCCCTATGTGATTAAATCTTGGCATAAAAATGAATACTTCCAAGTAATTTTATAGCACGTTACATCAACATCAAATAGCAATCACTCAAACAAGCAAGCAGCAAAGGCAGCAACAGTGGGGAAATGTTTTTAATTGAGTTACAGGAAAAGTCAAGGAATAGGAGTTAATAGATCTTTCCGTAAAAAAAAAAAAAAAGGTCACAGTGGAGGCCACTACAAAAAAATGGCCTTGCTCTAAATCCCAGCAGATCAAACAATAGAAAATACAGACAGACAGACAGACACAAAGAAACATGTTCAGACCACAGGAAATATGTAAGGTCATAGAAGATAGGCTCAATAATAAATTGAAACTTATGTTAAATGTAGATGTACAAAACTGTATTGATTACTCTATTTAACAGAAAAGCTGCAGTGATGCCATTTTTTAAAACTGACTCAGAATAAGTGATTCTTGACCTAGTCTTAAAAGAAACTCATCCAGTAATTTGATGTAGCCAAAGCTTTTATCAGATGCTGTTCTTTCTATGCATTTACTGTATATGGTCAAAATCCCTTTAAAATTCAAACACTTTCTTCTAAGCAAATACGGGCAGAATTGGTTACAGCAAGAATGGAAATAGGAAACATTCTGCTAAGGCACTATTTGTAATCACATGCATGATTTGTGGTCCAGTTTGGTAGTAAACATTATAATAATATATTCAACCTATATGCCACTCAGTTTAATAGTCTTGATAAAAAGCTTGTTCCCTCAGTTTTTCTGAAGGCTGGTAAGAGGAGATATTGAAAAAAAAAAGGGACATCTCAGAATTTAAAAACTGGGAATCTTCCATCCCCCCAATATATTTAAAATAAGTGGGGTTTCTGTTTAAATATCCTTGAAGGGAGTGGGGAAAAATCTATCTCCTATATCATATTTTATTTTCCTCCTAAGAACAAGATATCAATTAAGCATTCATTAACTTTTGTTCTTTGGCCTGTTGTGTTTTTCAGTAAAAAGGATTTCCAGTAAGATTTTCAGAAGCCTGCACTGTCAAAATTCCTACAGATCAAACTACCTTAGAAAATATTCATAATTGACTGCATGCCTGAGATTTCTCCATGGAACCCCTAAACTTCATCTGAAATATTGAATTTTCTGAGCTGGTGGAAGCTCTAGATACTGCTGTAATAGAATTATAGAATAATGTTATCAGAGTAGCTATAGAACCCCAAACTGATATTGTTTTATCCTTCCTCAGCACTCCTTATTTACACTTATTTACTTATAATAATCTTGTCTAAAGTTAGACTGAAATAGCATGGATACCATGCTACAGAAAAGATTCTGTGCAGTATCTTACTCAAGTTCAGGAATTCTAAAATAACATAGAATATTTCAGAGTTGGGCAGGTAGTATGATGTATAACTTTCAGATAAAATAGCTTATGGACTCCAATGTGCATCTGGCTTTCTTTTAGGCTACATGGCCATGAGGCCCTTTAACCAACTTCACATTATATGCCAGTTATGCCCTTCCTGGACAGGGAGGCCCTCTGCTCAGTCATTTATGCCATGGTACTCTCCTTATTGGACTGTTGCAATGCAGTCTATAGCAGGCTATTCTTAAAAAGTATCTGGAAGCTTCACCTGGTGCAGAATGTGGTCATGTGAGCCATACTGGGTGTCCAAAGAGGGGCATATGAACTGCACTGGGTGCCAGTTAGTTTCCAGGTCCAATTAAAGGTGTTGGCTGTTACCTATAAATCCCTCCATGGCATAGGGCCAGACTACCTAGACAACCAGCTTCAACCCATTACATCAGCCCATTTCACTCCTTCAGGAAGGCAAGGTATACTACAGAACCTGTCAGCTAAAGAATTTCAACTGGTAAGGTCTAGGACAGGGCTGTCAAACTGGCAGCCCGCAAGCTGGATGTGTCATGCGCCGGCCACACCCACACCCAGTTTAGCGAAGGGGTAAAAAGTTGTGATACATCACATGATGTCGCCATGCTGATGCGAGTTTGACACCCCTGGTCTAGGAGCTGCAGTGGCTCAGTGGTTAGAGTGCAGTACTGCAGGCTACTTCTGCTGCCTGCCGGATGCCTGCAATCTGGCAGTTCAAATCTCACAAGGCTCAAGGTTGTCTCAGCCTTCCATCCTTCCAAGGTGGGTAAAATGAGGACCCAGATTGTTGGGGGCAATATGCTGACTCTGTAAATCACTTAGAGAGGGCTGTAAAGCACTATAAAACGGTATATAGGTCTAAGTGCCAGTGCTATTGCTATCTTATGCTTAGCTCAATATGCAAACCCAGTTTTAAAAATGTAATTGTCCTTGAAAGGACAGTTGTATCTGAGCCTCTCCCCATTATTAGCATACCAAGAAAGTTGGTTTCACAGTGCTAATTGAATTAGCATCTTGAACATCACTGTCCATTCCCCCCAAGTGAGTCTGGGAGATGGGTGAATGGCCCAACCCATTCCCTATGCCAACAAAATAACTAATGAGAACAAGCAGAGTAAGCCCAGCCTGAGCTTTTGAACATGAAGGTCTTTCCCCTGAGATATCTTTGGAGCTCAAAAACCAACAGAAGCCTTTTGCTTGAGCACATTCAAATCCACCCAGTGGTTTGCCCAGAGGCTATGCCAGCAAGCGACTTCTCTTTGTTTCAGAAAGGACAAAATCCATCTTTGAAGCTTCCTCCCACTTGTTACAAGGGGAATTTCTTCTTGTTTAATCCCATTTAGCCTTTAATATCCAACCTGCATTAGATCTCATTGCTCAGATCACATAGATCTCACGCTGACCCAGGGTTAGCCTAGCGGTGCTTTCTACCTCCTGCCCAGCCTTGTTGCTTGTTATCATCCAAGGTAGAGCCTTCAGAATAATCACTTTCTCAACTTTGGGGTCATTCTTCTCTTTGAATTCATAGCCTGCCCTTTTCACAGAGTGAGGGCAGAAAAACCTGTCCAAATATCAAATGGGTATAATCTGCTTTCAGGAACCTTGGGTGGGACTTTTCTCTGTTTGATTAAAATACCAGGAAAATGTTCCGCCTCCTGTACACACAGTCGCTCTCTCCTGGGTCACCTTGCTTTGTAATTATAAACTCAAAGTGACGTTCTTGGCTACCACTTCTCTGCTTTGGGTCCAAATCCCAACACAATTCATTGTCAGCTGTATGCTGCTGCATTTTAAGATGGTAAGAAAAGAATAGGCAAAGAAAGTTTCCAGAGTTTATTCTGGAAACCCATGTCGGGTCAAAAAGACACACCAGAAGCATAAAGGTCTTATTGAATCTATTTCACCATAAAACACAAATTCTAAAATATGGAGTTTGGCATCATCAAAACATAAAAGAAAGGTTGCTGGGTCAATATAAGATATACATTTTTTCTTCTATTTAGATTTCAGTGCAATGCCTTCCAGGGCAACTAAAAATGTCTATGGAGATCCTCAATCATCCAGGTCATGGTTGTCTCAACGGTGACAGCTGGATGAGAAGTGAAAGGTCTTCAAGGAAAAACAAAGGAAGTCCAATTGCCTCTTGAAAAAAGCACTTTTGGGGCAATTGAAAATGTTATGAAAATGATGTCAAAGTAGTTAAATATCTACAGCAGTGTTCCTCAACCTTGGGAACTTTAAGATGTGTGGACTTCAATCTCCACATTAACTGAAAGTTATGGGAGTTGAATTCATATAATTTAAAGTTGCTAACATTGGAAAACACTGATTTACAGTATTCCATTGTTTCCTGAGCTGTTATACTGATCAGAGGAAGGAGGGCTAAAAGGATGACATATACAAGTAGAACATATATTTTACATTTGTTTATTATAATGACCCAAGAACTAATAAAACATCATGAGATGTTTCACTCCTTTTTCACTTTTGAGTCAGTTTTGACCCCTGGTGACTGCCTGGAGAAATTCCTACATTTTTTAAAGCAAGATTTCAGAAATGATTTGCCATTGCTTTCTTCCCAGGGCTGGGAGAAAATGACTGGCCCGAGGTCATCCAGCTGGGTTTGTGGCTCAGGCAGGACTAGAACTCATGGTCTCCCAGTTTCTAGTCTAATATCTTTAGACTAATACACAAAGTTGGCTTTTTCACTACTTTTAGGGCATTATCAAAAGTCTTCTATTATTTCAAACATCTGGGCATTTAAGAATCATCTGGTCATAGAAAGGCATGATTTTATTTTGTCGGTTCTGTAATTTTATATTCAGTGATTCTAATGTTTTTAATGTTTATTATCATTAAATTTGAATTTGATTCCTTGTGACACAACCACATAGTTTTCTCAGTAATAATATAGAAATCATTTGGCACTGCTATCGTCTGGGATATTTTTCAACCTCATTCTAATATGTGCCTCTAGATTTCTCAAACAGCTCCCCATCTAAGTACCAATCACATCCAACTCTTCTTAGCTTTCTAGGTCAGCAAAACCTGACTAAAATACTGCCAACTGCACTGGGCTTTTCTACAGGGAAGCTTTCCTATAACTGAACTATGTGTAATGATACACTCTGAGCCTGAGATAGGCAGTACCTAAATTTCATTAAATAAATAAATAGAGATCAAGGAAAGTAATTTAGCTGATGCTAGTTTGCCTATTGTCTTACCTGTAGGAATTTATCAAGTACAAAAGATCATTCAAGGCATTTGAGCCCACTCCTCCAAGGTGAAACAGCACCAGCTGGTAAATGAAAGACAATAGCCTTAGAATTTCCAGTGAAACTCAGAAACCCAGTTACCTGCGTTTCAAGCCAAACTACACAAAACTTTTATTTTGCCGTTGGGGTTTTGCCCTTTCCTTTCCATTTGTAATTCCAGCAGAATTGTACATCGATTCTTCTCAAAAGGAGACACGACCGCCTCTGTTCGCATTCTTTTAAGTCCTTCCACTTGGCCTGCAGGAGGCATCATAAGTAAATGAAGAAGCTCCTTCTGCTGCTGTGAAATTAGTAACCCTCCATTAACTCCAGAAATAAGTCTGCGATTTATGAGGGTCGTTGCACCGGCATTTATCAAAATGAGCTTTTCTTCAAATTAGCATCCCCAAGTCTCCTTGACAATTGGAATTCACAACTACCGAAATAAATGTAGTAGCCACTCAGAACTTGCCATTCCTAATGCATTCTTCAGAACCTGCTGGCTCATTTAAAACACACACACTCTCTCTCTCTCTCTCATTCACCCCGCCCTCCCTATTCTTAACTAAACACCTATTATATTAATGTTTAAAATCCATTTAAGTTCATCAGGGGTGGCTTTGCCAAAGGACCTTGACTTTACTGGTGTAATTAGGGGATGCATTGCCCCCTAGTGGTGGCTCATGCTTGCAAAAGAAGCTGTGACTTAAATTGGATGAACCTTGCAGAAAGAGGCAGAATGCAAAAACAGAAAGGGAAATTACATATACGCTCTGAGACAGGGATATAGAAGCACAACCACACATGTACGTGCACATAGATCTGATATACACACACATGCTGGAAAAACTCTGCTGTAAGTCAATTATCCATAAAGCTGTGATCCAACTTAGCTTACATAACTTACAACACATTTTTCAAGATGCCAAAATATTGTGTAGGTGCTACTGCTGTTTTTTTTTTGCAGACTAACATGACTGCCATTTGGGAAAAAAGTTTTTTTTCCTCCTGTAAAGACACTGATGACATCAGGAACAGTAGCTGTTTACAGGTAGTCCTGGACTTATGACCACAATTGAGCCCAAAATTTCCATCGTTGAGCAAAACAGTTAAGTGACTTTTCCCCACTTTACAACCTTTCTTGGCCCAGTTGTTAAATGAATCACTACAGTGGTTAAGTTAATTACACAGTTAAGTGAACCAACATCTTGATTTTGCTTGTCAGAAGGTCGCAAAAGGGGATTGATTACATGACTCCACTGCAACCATCATAAATATATATGCCAGTTGTCAAGCATCTGAATGTTTGATTTTGTGACCATGAGGATGCTGCAATGGTCGTAAGTGTGAAAAATGGTCGTAAGTCACATTTTTCAGTGGCATTGTAACTCTGAATGGTCACTAAATGAATGGATATAAGCAGTGGTGGGATTCAATTTTTTTTACTACCGATTCTGTGAGCGTGGCTTGGTGGGTGTGGCCATGCAGTCGGCCAATCAGAGTGGTATTTGCCGCAGTCAGCCAATCAGAGGTGGTATTTGCCGGTTTTCCGAATTATAAGAGCCTTGAATGGTGCAGTGGGCTAAACGCTGTACTTTGTAATTAAGTATTCAGCTCCCAGCTGCCTGCAATTT
>JANHJO010005144.1:76711-89444 GCA_032468235.1 Pseudoxyrhopus heterurus | reverse complement strand
TTTGTTAATATTAATGATAAATTAATAACAAAAATACAAATCATCAAATGCAGATTGTGCAAAGAAGCAGAAGCAACCGTAGATCATATACTTAGCTCACCCAAAAAGATTGCACACACTGATTAAAATAAATAAAATAAACAACTACATAACACCATCACCAAAATAATTCACCGGAACTTCAGCACCCATGAGCTTCTTACAGCATTTATTAAACACTTTGCAGTCTTTTCATCCTTACCCCTACCAATATTAAGTGGTTTTTAATAATCTATGATTTTCAGCTAAATCTCCCACTTTAATTTTCAGTGCACTATCAGAAAGCAACACTGATGTCGTATTAAATGGGCATGCGATTTATTTGGGCTTGTTACCGTATTTTGTGTTGGTCCCAAGCCCCATGTTTGCAAATCATGGCTTATATATCTAAGGATGCTGGGTGAACCCAGTCAATTACCATTGAGTTATCGCACCACAGTTGAACAAACTCTGCTTTAGTGTGTGCAAACATAGAAAGGTATATTGTAATTAAGAAACTGGGACCGAAGAAACATCACATGAGTGTGAACTGCAACTTAGAGCTGCAGAGCAAAGACCTATGGTAGGATCGAGGTTAAGGACTATAATAGCTACAGTAAACATATTTTAATAGGATGATTCTGTCTTTAAAATTATGCTTTCATCAGAAAGTACTGAACAATGCTGGCATCTTGGAGTTATTCTTTACAGAGGTCCTTCTTTGGATGCCTTTTTTCCTTTGCTGCTGGGGAGTGAGCTCTCCCCTGCTAATGCCTCTTGATCTGATTCTGTAGTTGTAGCTGTTTACGGAGTCTTTGGAATGAACCGTCCCTTTTGTTTATGATCTGGCAAACAAGCCTTGCTAATCCTTATATTTTATTTCCCTAACATATGGAAAAGCTATTTATTCCAGCCAATCACAATAAAGTGAAAGAAAAAAAACCCATTTTATGGAAAGGTATATATCACAAGTTTGTTCATCATTAAAGATATGATTACCAGGGAAAAGCCTCCAAAAGTGGCACATTTATGATGCCGCGAACAGATGGGGACATCCATTTTCCTTGCAAATACTTTGGAAATTGCTCTACTGGTAGCCATATAAAAATGATATACAGATGCAGCAGCCACGGGACGGGACAAGAGGTCCAGATTTACACAGTAAAACCTTCCCAGGCACCCTGTCAGCTTTGATTGATCTGTCCTCTACAACAGAGAAACTTGTTGAGGTGGGGGAGAATAATTCAAGGCAAATAATTCAAGGCAAGAAGCTTTGCATGCCTCACCAGATTGGGCGCCTGGCTACAAATCCTTCCTTGCAAAAGGGAAGGGCTAATTTTTCTCTGTCAAGAAGGTCAGGGTTCACATTCTAAGAAAAAAAAAGATGATGGGATGTGGTGCTCTCTGAATAGTAGGTGAGGTTGTTAGTGATGAAAGTTGAAATTCAGGTGCTCTGAGCAGCTTTAGTCCAAGGTATTTGGCCACCTTCTGAAGACACAACAATCAGACACAAGAGACTTCTGGACTTCAGATAGAAATTTATTTCAATACACACCAGCATAATCTATTACTTTCTGTGAGCTTGTTGGATGGAGAACAGATCTAAGGGTACTTCCAGCTCTTTCTCACCCACAAGTCCATCAAAAGCTCTCGTAGTCTGCTGTAATCACTCTCAGAACCTTTTTTCCCCTTTCGTGGAGGAGTTAGTTGGCTTAAAAACAAGCAAATCAAATCGTAGGGCGAGGTCAGCCTAGAAAATCCGATGGCCTTGCCATTCCCAGAATTCCTGGGCAGGTTTGACTTTGGCTGGCCTGTGGACCTGAGTCTTCTGGGAGCTGCGGAGTCAAGAAAAACATAGTCAGTTTAGTGTAGTTAAAACAAAAAATCTGGATGACCTTTAGATTGCCATCCAGGAGCTAGAGATTTGGGAATTTGTTTTCTACCATCTTACCAGTCATCTAGATATTTGCAGTCCAAATCAGGCGCTCTAGTTTAGGGACACGCACAAAATGTAGTTTAGTGCATAGAGAAAACCAGGGATGGCTTGGACATTTGGCTGGATTGCTCTGATTGTGTTCAGTGATATCTGGATCATTCAGGTGGATCTGAGCTTCAGTCTTAATGGCAATAATGGTTTTCCTTCCTCTTCTCTCCCTTCCTCCCCAAAGTGATCTATATGCCAATCTGATGGCTAATCTGTTTTCCTCTTTTTTCCATGTTATTCTTGGGCACCTACTCCACACCATCTTGACTGCATCTTTCTTTGCCTTTACCACTATCCATCTATCCACCCACTCACTTACCCACCAACCCATTACACTTCTTTTGCCACATGGTCCCTTCCTTCCTTGCTTGCAACCCACACCCAATCGGTGCATCCATTTGACCCCCCGGTCCTGCCTTTCCACCACTCACAACTTGAAGCACCTCTCATCAACTCTGTTTTAGTGCTGCTACACACAACTGGCTCTCCGTCTTCCCCTCTGTTTTCCATCCCAGAACACGCTCCCTCCAAATCCCATGCATAGATTAATCATATATACCCTGGACCTCAGTCCAAAAGAACTCCACATGCTTTGGTTTGGGTACAGATTATTTGATACTTCCTGAATTGAGGCTTAGGAGACTGTAGGCACAGAACATTTTGTGCATTTCTAACCTAAATCAAATTTTGGTGCTATTTTCCATAAGTGCTATTTGATTGAAAATGAAATGGTGGGGAGGTTGATTGATTTGATTTATTGTATCTTCCAAGATCCAAGATGACTGAGGAAGGCTGGGCCCTGGGACAGAATCTCTCTCTCTCTCTCCTTTTGCATAAAATAAAAACAAAGGGGTCCTTAGTAGGAACAATAAATACTAGCCCCTATACCTGTTTCACTTCAGCCCTCCTTTTCTCCTCCCTGCCGCCTTTCTAGGTATACCCGGAGCGGGGAAGACAGCTCTAACGCCCCGATTGCCATTATCATATTGATGAAGTTCATCCAAGTGCAGTTTTGAGTTTAACGCAGACAGATTGGGGAACGGGAGCAAGGAATGATCTAAGAAGAGCACTGCATTCTTACCAGAGGGATGTTTCCCTGTTCCAGTTCATTGATGGAGTTGATTAAGTTTAAATGAAGCAGACACTGGATAAAAGTAAGGGTATTGACCAGCGGTGCAATGCCGGGCTGTGCTTGAAAAGGCCTGATACATGCAGAAAAGCAAGATTTGCTAAATGCTCTAATCTTCAATCAAATCTTACATCAATACAGACAAAGTTTGGTAATGAGAGATTCAATGAAGCATGTGGGAGAAAGAATTAATCCTCTTGGTCTAAACTGGGTTCAACTTTGAAGCCTGCTCCGAAAGGCAAGGCAGTTATCTAAATGCTAAATAAGAAACTTATTGTACTTTTCAGGGCAGCCTAATCTTTTGTCTATTTCATCTCCATGATTTGTATGCTTATAGATGGCAAGTTGTCATGGTGATTATATCAAGGTACTCTGCAGCTCAGAGGCCTAAAAAAAAAAGACAACTGAAGCACAGGAGGGAACAAGAGCATCCCATCTGGCTAGTCTCTCAAGATCAGCTGGGGTGTGTGTACTGTGAGGTTGGGGTTGGAGGTTTGGGGGTGTGTGGAGAAGCACTGCATTCACTACTATAAGTCCCTCTTGTTCCCCATGCTGCCTCAAGGAGGGCAATCTGCTAGAAGGAACCAACCTACAAAGATCCTACTTCTCAACAGCTTTTCATCCTCCCTGTATGACAGAGTATAGTAAATCTTGACTCAGGATGCAGCTGGTTTCTAAGGATTCCAAGGGCTGGTCTCGTCCTTTGACTTAAAGGCGTTGGGAAGCCAACACCCAGCCAGGCAAAGGGAAGAGATCAAGTGGGAAGCTAGCATTGAGTCTTTGCAAAGCCGCGAGAGACTTAGACCTGACCCCTCTCAAGTTCCATAGGACCATATTCGTTTGTTCCCAAGAGAAGTCAAGCAGTCTCAGGAGATTCTTGTACTATAGGCAGAACGCACTAAAGTAGTCAGCTCGAACCCTTTACATGTGGATCTGGTTCCTTGTGGCTGACAAAAGATCTGGATAGCTAACAAGATTGAGGGCCGTGCGAAAGTATGTAATGTGTGAACATGCAGATGGCAACTGTTGTTTGGAAAGTGATGGCCATGCCGCCGGCTTTTTCTTGAACCCCTATTGCTAACGATGGGCAGGTTAGGAGACAGTGCTACTCTTTGAGAACCAGTGTAACACTGTTCAAAGGTTCACATCCAGCTTTCCCATTAGGCACCGCAAGGCAGCTGATACAAAGCCTGCCATTTCTTTGTTCCTTAATGATCATTGTATTTTTTTTTACTGTCACCGAGGGAAAAATGTCCTTGTGAAATCTGATGCCTCGGGTGCTAAAATAATTCAGCTGGTTTTAGGTATAGTGTACCTTGACTGGGGTAAGGGAAGTAGGTTGGTTCTCCATATTTGAGCAACAAGAAATCCTGGGCGACAGTTTAATAGTGAAAGTGTTAAATCAACAGCTCATCCCACACTCAAGAATCGGTTATGAAAACACAAGTTATTTTCATATATTTTCATTTGGACCTGAATAACAAAGGAAAGGATTCTCCACTGAGTAAATTTTTTAGATTTTTTAAATCCTGATTTTATTTTAATGAATATCTCAAGGCAACGATCATATGTAATACTCCTTCTTCCTCCTATTTTACCTCACAACAACAAACCTCTGAGGTGGGTTAAGCTGAGAGTGACTGATTGGCCCAGCTTGTTCATCTACTCAATGTGTGACCTATTAGAGATTTGAATGCAGCATAAGATCTTCTTAGCGAAGGTATTCCTGGGCATATGAAGAGTGTTAAAAGAACATTGAATCACTAAGCAAGTCCCATCTAAAAAGAATAAAACACTCATAAATTTGTTGTTGTTTTGAGTGCAGAGTATGCGCTTAGCTATCAATTAATTCTAGCAGACATTCATTATATTTGAAGTTAGATTAGTTAAGAAATATATCAGATAGGAAACCCTCAATTTTACCTGAGCTACATCTTGAAGATAGAGAAAAGTCCAAGAAAGATGAGGGGTAGTTTCTCACTACTCGCTCCAGGAATTTGAATCTGAGCAGCTCAGGGTTGACTCAGCCTTCCATCCTTCCGAGGTCAGTAAAATGAGGACCCAGATGGTTCGGGGCAAAATGCTAACTCTGTAAATTGCTTAGAGAAGGCTGTAAAGCACTGTGAAGCGTTACATAAGTCTAAGCGCTATTGTTATTGTCTAAATCAGCAATAGACCAGACACGGGGACTCTTTAAACTCTTTGCCTTTTGCCCTCATGGTCAAAGCAGGTCCTAGGTGCAAAAATATCACGCAATCCCCCGTCAGAGGCATTTCTGACAAGTCATTTTTTTCAAGATTGGCATCTCTGGGACTGCTCCATCTGAGGACAGAGATTTGTCTAAATATCACTGGAGGAAATGGCCGCAGCAGATAGAAGTATAGCTCAAGGGCGAGGATACAAGTTGGAATGAGAAAGCTCCTAAAGTTAACTTCTGCGCCAAATTAAGACTGTTTATGAACCCCCTCCAGAAAAGCCAAGTAGCAAGGATTCTAAGAATGTAAATAAGACTCCTAAACTCCACCAATGTTTCTTCAGCTTAATATGCACCATCTTTTTAGCTGTATTTTTGATCCGCTAACGATCATGTTGGTATATGATCCACCATCAACTTTAATCAAACCTGTCTGTCTTACAACATCTTAAACGGAAAGGGTGGTTTTTGCATGCTTTACTACCAGATTTAAGGGACGGGGCCCAGAAAAACCAGCCATGCTGAATACACAATCCTCAAATTTCCTTGAGAGAAACAGAAGGAGAGATGGTACAAGAAGACTACAGAAGGGACATTAGCAGAAGGGACATTAGCATCACCGAAGAAAGGCTCTTCTTTTACTGATGTCACATTTGATCGAATTTCAGATGCCACAGCTTCCCTAACTTTGTACCCTGAAACTGGAATTGTAATCCAGAGTTGTCTTACACTGAAACTCTTGAGAGCGGCTGGGTACTCTAGAATTGGTACTCCAACCCGTTCTCGTGATGGGGACAGACCGGGGAAGCCTAGACTAAAAGGAAGTCACAACCAGGGCGATGCATCGGGAGGGACATTCTCCCTCTGTTTTGCTGAGGTCAGCCTAGGATTCCTTTGAAGTCCAGTCTCCTCATAGAGATTCCACCAATACCTCCGCCGCTCGTGGAAATCTCTAGAAAGTAAATGAAATTCCCCACCCAAAGAAAAAGAGCTGGCCAGAGAGCAGCAAGAACTTGTGGGAGGTGGAGTTCTTGTGGGCCTTTTGGGCTCCGATGGAGTCATCTGAGTGCACAAAAGTTGTGCCAAAGCTTTTATGTGTTTTACAAAAGTTGCTAAATTAAGGTGGGATTAAGGCTCCCTTCATCCAGGCTTTGGGAAAGGCATTGCTTTTAGAAAGAGGCATGGATCTGAAAGCCTTGAGAAAAGTTAATCAAAGGGGTGGGGGGGGAGGTGGCAGAAAGAAAGTAACATGTATAACTCTTTATTAAAAGAGCAGCTTGTAGGGAGGCCCATAGCTGTGAACTTGAATAACGGGTTGAACTTTAATTTGTTCATTAACAGGATTTGCCCCTCACTGAGAATGTTATTAGTTCCTTTAAAAGTCCCAGGGACAAAATGCAAAGCCACGGTGAAAGCGTCTGGCAAAAAGTTAAACGCCTCCTAATTCTGCTCATGGTCTTGTGAACAAGTAAAGAGACTGATGGGGGGGGGCGGGCAGAGGGGACAGGTTCCGGGGTAAAGGCTCACCTCAACTGAAAGGGCCTCCCTGTTGAAATCTCATCTGCGTTCAGAAGTTGCCCAAAGAGACTGATGTTGAAAGAACCAGGCTCCTCCAGAAACAGGTGAGCTCTTTCCAGCTTCAGACGGACATTACAGTATTAGACTCAGAATAGCTTTATTGTCACTTGGAACGTACACTAATAGGCATACATTCACATGAAATTTTGTTGGGCGCAGCTCTCAAAGGATCACCACCTCCAATATACACTACATCAACATGACTAAATAAATAAATATGCATATACCCACATACCCACATATATTATATAACATGGAGAAACAACACAGTCTAGTCCGGATGTATACATGTACGTGGCGAGAAAAACGAATCTGGCAAGTTTACCGGAAGACAGATGGCATAGGGCAGGGCTGTCAAACTCCTGGCCCGTGGGCCGGATGCGTCACGCGCTGGCCACGCCCACACCCCATTTAGCGAAGGGGGGAAAAGTCCCGATACATCATGTGACACTGCCGTGACAACATGAGTTTGACACCCCTGGCGTAGGGAACAAAGCTGTTACAGAATCTGGTAGGAGGTATTTCGAAACCTCCCCCCAGAGGGGAGCAACAGAAACAGACCATAATGTGGGTATGTGGGGTCTCTAACAATGCTTTCAGCTCTAAGCCCATAGTGCTTATAAGCAGTATCCTGAATAATGGAAAGCGAGCTTCCTCTTACCTTCTCAGCTGTCCTTACCACTCTCTGTATGGACCTTTTATCAGAGGCACTGCTGCCACCAAACCAAACAGGCAGTTTGTTAAAATGCTATCAATTGTGCCTCTGTAAAAAGTGACCAGGATAGAAGGAGAAAGATGTTAGTTACCTGCTCTCCCAGATACTTAATACTGTTGACCACCTTTACAGCTGCATTCTTGATGCTGAATATACAGAGTGGGTTCCAACCAATCTGATAACCAGTTCGCTTTGCGCGTGCTTCGGGCGCGCATGCGCACTTCACGCGCATGTCTTTCAGTCAACAAATTACAATTTACTGAGGCTGCTGGGCTGCAGCATCGATCAGCTGTGCTTCAAAAGTGAAGAAATAAAGGTCAGCATAGCCCAGGGGTGGATGGGCAGGCCAAACTCAAAATGGAGGACCTGGTTTGCCCAAACCGGCACTATTTTAACAACTGGTTCGGGTGAACCGGTCCAAACTGGTAGAAACTCACCCCTGTGAGTATATGTAAGTAAATGGACAAATTCTGACGCAGGAGTGTAGCTCAGAAAGCATTTCAATCCTCTTCAAAAGTTGAGGTTCCCTCAAGCCAACAAGAGTTTCCATCTTAACATAAGTGATGTCATTTTCATTAAGATAGCATTTCAAATCCTGAATATCAGAAGTAAGGGAGATGACATAGCTTATGCTTATAGATTGTGTATTTTGTCACACACACAGACAGTTGTAGAGCTCTCTTTGTGATATACAAGAATGGTGAATAATGGATTTTTTACTATTGAGGTATGCATATTTCTCACTACAAAGAGAAGATACAGAGACCAAATATGGCTGTTGTTAGGGAATATATTTTGGGAATGAAGATATTTTGGAAGCATCGGGATATTTTCCTTTCTGGAGTAGCTTTTAGGGGTCATTAATTAAGGCTGTAATTGGGAGTAGAATATTGTATTTTTTTTTTTGCTTGGGGAAAGGGTTTACTGTATTTTAATGCTATATTTTACACTTTTAATTACTCTTAACTGCCTCATGCCTTCAAGATGGAGTGCACAATAAAATCAGTGCAACGCCATAACTCTACTAACTTTAGCTATTATTTATTATTTATTACAGAAATATCTATACTGCTCTTCCGCAGGAATTCCCAAGGCAGCTTGTATTTACCAAAAAAAAAAAAAGTGCAAACACAAACTACAAATCAAACAACCAATATATATATGAGCCATCAGAAATTTTAAAAGCTAAATAATAAAAAAAATAAATAAATAAAGAATCCGGAAAACTAAAAGGCATGGAGAAATTAAAATAAAATAATGCGCTTTATCCTATACTGGGAAAGCCACAAAGAAAGCGGGCCATGCAGACCTTCCCAAGGATAGAATTGTACTTGGTGGGAGAAGGACGTAGAGTGAGCAAAGGGTCCCTTTTCACTAACCCCCAGCCTCCTATCAACTGGCCGAGTTTTCTGGCAACGACTTTCCATTGTCGATTTTGTTAGCAGCCAAAGCACAGAGCCAGAGTTCCTAACTATGTGTGTGTGCGTTGTACGGCCAATGAGGTTGTGCAGGGTTTGCATCTAATATTATTTAAATGAGGCGTGGGTAGGTTGACCATCAAATCTGCAAAAGATGCTCCAGGATCCATCCTTCTTATTTGGGGAGGGGGGGGATAGGAAGCTGCATGGCGCTGTGTTGATCCTACTAGCAAACGCTTGAGTGATTGAAAAGATCACGCTGCATTCCCTCTCTCTCTAAAAAAAAAAAAGGAAAGAAAAAGTAAATGACATCATCTTTTCTCCTTTTTGTTTTCTTTTTTTTTTCCACAGCAGGAGAGCAGCCCTGTCTTATTCTTCCCTTTAAAGTCCTGAGCGAAACACGGGTGTCAGATCTCTGATCTCATCTGCATGTTTGTATCGTAAACTGGGCCACTTTAAGCTCCTCTTTCTTATTCTCTCTCCTGTGCCGCATCACACAAACAGTCAATAAAACACGGGAGGTGCAAAAGAAAACAAACTCCGCAGAAAGCTGGTGACTTTGTACTGATATGTTTGCCTGTGAACTCAGAACTGGCTGTATTCGGTTATTATTCCCTCCTTGATGTGTGTGTGTTTGTGTGTGTGTCTGTCTTGTCATCTGCATCCTCCCTCAACGGGAGCATGCAAGCAGGTCACAATTAAATATACACATTTGAGTGTTGTTAGCAAGATGTCACCCTTGCATTCCATTCAGAGGGCAGCTGAAGGGGTGGATGATCAAGTCTCTCGCACTTCATTGAGCTTAAAGGAGAATTCAAACACCCCCCTTTGATATTCAATTGCTTTCTTCTGGCAGCGTCCTTTTGCTATGGTCTTCTTTTGCAACGCGTTACACTTTATTTTCGTCTTCCGTTCCTTACTTTTTACAAATAAAAACAGTTGTTCAACTTCCTGGGAATCTTTTCTTTCTTCGTAAATATTTTTCTTTTCTTTTCAAAAGCAGCACCACCGAGAAGGGAGGGGCACGTAGAAGTGCACACAGATGGGAGGAAAGACAACAGGATTCATCGGTAGTCCTGGGTATCACTATTTTTAACCAGAGTGTACAACTTTGAAAGCAACTGGCAAATATAAAGAGATAGCAACTCAGTTAATATCTAGAACTGGGCCTAAGAGAACTTTTTTTTTTTAAACTGGCTTGCTTCCAAATTCTAACCTAAGTGGAACTAAGTGCAACATACAATTTTTGGTAAAAGAGTACCATCCATTGCTTCAAAAGATGGTGGGCGAGATTTGCCCCTTGCATTGATTTTCCATATTCCATTAGTTCTTAAGTTTGCAAAGCCCAGGGCACTTCTGCTGGCATTTCCATGACTTATTTTAGCACAGTCCACATTTCAGGTTCAGTGTTGTCTTTTGCACTCCACTGGTTGGATGAATCCCGATTCTCCCTCGCCCTGGTGAGCCAGAACCACTTCCTGACCTGGGAAAATCCCTGTTGATCTGGGTTGAATGCCACAACCTGTTACAGAGGAGGAACGCCCAGAGTTAGGCAACCCCGCTGTAGTGCAGAGGTATCCAACCTTGGCAACTTTAAGACTTGTGGACTTCAACTCCCAGAATTCCTCAGCCAGCCATGGGGAATTCTGGGAATTGAAGTCCACAGGTCTTAAAGTTGCCATGGTTGGGGACACCCCTGCTGTTGAGCATAACCAAGACATTGAAAGAGAGAAGGGGGGCTCTTTGTTGGGAAAACTGAAAGCGCAGGAGGAATTCTGGGCCAGACCAAGGCGTCTTCCCATCCGGAGACTGACTTGGTGGTGTGTCAGCATGGGAATCTTATCTTGTCATTGGCAGCCAAACTCCTCCTCTTCTGGAAACCATGCTCTGCAGGGCGGGGGTGGGTGGTGGGTGGGAGGAGGAGTGGAGAAGAAGAATCCGGATGATCCTTGAATATGGAAGCCGGAGGGGAATTTACATATGCAAGAGATCAGAGAGTGGAGTGAGGAGAAAGGCTGAATTATTTATTTAGAAGAGCCTGAATCATCTCTCCATCTTCGCTCCAAAGGGAGGAGAAATGAAATTGCTCACTCACAATGTAAAAAGCACTTTTTTTAAAAAAAAAAAGAAGAGTAATTACAGAAAGGAATTTTAATACAGCAGCATCCAATTAAATCAATTAACTCCCATCAACCGAGTTTTCTTACATTCAGGCTTCCCAAGCAAACTTTCAGAAAGAAATTGCCACGCTGTTGGCTTTAAACAGCCTTTCCATGGACACTGGGTAACACCAGGCACCCCTGTGGATGAGATGGAAAGGAGGACGAAATGGCAGGGAGAGGCTATTTTCCTTTCCATGTGCAGCCGATGCTGCAAGGCAGAGAGAGCATACTTTTTATCCTATGCTTTGCTTCCTGAGTACTGGAACAATAAGCCAAATTCTAAAAACTGTACATTAGTAAACATTTTTGAATAAAATGTTTCTTTTCTGCTGCTGATAAAGAGGAACCAGAGGCTACAATCAGCACTAAAACTCTAAACTAGCAAAACAGGCTGTAATATTAACAGGTACAGCCTTTTGGTTTTCATTGTTAGATCTTTAATAATCTATTTTAAAAAGCCCAGATAATTTGGGTGCTAAATGTAATTACAGTTCCAACTGTACAGAGAGAGAAGAAAACCTCCATACATTTTTTATACATTTTGAAATATATTTTAGAATGTTAATAATGCACTGCCAGCTACTAAACAGAAGACTGGGGTATTGTTTTTTTAATGATCTTTTTTTTAAAAAAATGTTAAGTTTGGTTCTAGCAAGTCCTTGGAGGAATGTAATGTTAAGTGCATCTGCACTAGCAATTTAAATGATAGTTTTCATTGTCATGGGTTTCCTTGGAGGAAACAAGGAGTTGCAGTTTTTCAAGAAGGCTGAGAATTATTTGTTAAAACCCTTAGCAGATGTAGAGACCTTGTTTCCCAGGACGATATAATAGCATCTCCTTTACATATCATGCCAGTGTGACATCTTATAATTATGGCATATCCAAATTATCTGAATTTCAGATGGTTCATTTTTTTCAGATGTACCCAAAACCCTCTACAGAGTTTCCCTGTAATATTTTTTTTAACAAAAGCAAGACAGAAGAGACGTAGGGAACTTTATAGCCTCCCAAATTAAATACAATTCTATTTAATTCCATTTCTTTCCTTGAGAAGCAGAAAAACGTAAGACCCAAAAGCTATGCTTTAAAATTCCAGTGGATGGGTTTTGTATTAAACATGGGGAAGATCTTTTTAACCACATCTATATTCAGTCATGCAACAAAAGTATAGAAAAAAAGAAGAGAGAAGATTTAGAAAAAAGGGGAAAATAGCATTCATTTTTAAGAGGCAAATTTGGGCATATGGTGGCCTTCCCCTATTTGACCCCTTCTGAATACAGTAAGATTGCAAATCCCATCATTCCCAGACAACATTGTCTTTGGTACAAGGTTGGTAACTGGATGAACAGGATCCTATAAGTGTTGGTAAGTCCAAGGCCATGTGAATTTGAGCATTGGGCATTTTCTCAAGAGATTTTTTTGAAGAAAATTAAAAAGCATTATCTCCCTTTTGCTCCTTTCCTGGAAAACAAGTCTTTCTTGTGCAGGCTAGCTGATATTTTCCTTTTGTAAGAGTAGGGCTACATTTGATTTTT
>JANHJO010005144.1:52761-72191 GCA_032468235.1 Pseudoxyrhopus heterurus | reverse complement strand
ATAAAAAAAAACCCAGTCCTGTTGCCTTTTGGGAAAAAAAAAAGCATCTTTGAGACAACATATGAAAACATATTCAGACTGGTACCTTGTTGAACAACACTGTGGCAGTGGAAATGTATCCACAACCGAAATAAAATAAAATAATCTGATCTACTCTAACATAACCTGTGGACACTATTCTTCTTCTTTGTCATCAACAAAACATCATCATCATCTCCTCCTCCTCCTCATTCTTGCATCACTAATATTTAGGGTGAACTGCCTCAAAAATATGATGTAAGTTCCATATAGCTATTTAATTGTAGAACTACCCTAGATGAACTAAATTAATGGTCATCACCATATCTTTTGATAGTTAACTCCAAATTGTATTTTATACCTGTCTGCTATATATATTGCAAATTAATTTCTCTAGAGGATCCCAAGTTATATGATGGATAAATATATGCATTTATATTTATTCTGTTCTTATAAAAAACTATCTCATCCACTCTTTTCATAAAGTAAAGAAGTCTTCAACATCTTTGCTTCTTCTCAAGCTTCTGATTGTTTTGGGTGCCTTTTTCTCTTAACTTTTCTAGCTGTGTGATAACTATTTTTGGAGCTGGGAGAACCTAAGCTAATTCCCAAATCAATTAGATTGCATACAATCATCAGAAGATTGGTTTTATTTTCTTTCTCTATTGAAGTAATCCCAACCAAGTTGCTCCTACTGCTAATATTTTCCAGTGAGCTCACCACTTTGAATTTAAGGTGTGTTTCCTGAGTTAGCACCAATTCCAGTTCATATGGTTTTTGGTTTTTTGTCACAATAAGCAAAGCTTTTGTTGTGCTCCCTGATCAACCTGATGGAAAACTGAGGTAAAGAGTAGCTCTTTCACTCCCAATTGCTTAATATGTCCATATGGCTGGTAGACATGCCCACTTTTACAAAAAAAATGTAGACCTCATACGCCACCAAACTGTTATTAAATTATTGGGTTTTTATATTATACCTTCAGTATATCATCACTGTCATTTGTTGAATGGGCAGAAGAAAAAGATGCGCTCTTCGGTTTACAGAAACTCGTTATTTTTAATTAATTAGATACTTGTATCCAGTCTATCCATCAGCAGCTCAGGGAAGCAATGAATATGGCCTTTTCCCATTTCTCCTCAGAACCATCAACTGACAAGGTAAACCAGGCTGAGAATGACTGGCCCAGTCATGCAGAGAGCTTCAGTGACTATAGATAGGCTAGAAGTTGAATCTCCCTCCTCTAGTTGTTGGTATCAATCTTCTTGAGTCAAGTGTATTTTAATAACAATAACTTCTGAATAGAAGAGGAAGTCAAAACTAATTCAGTGAAAAGAGAGCATGCTCATGGACCATACAAGGGCCGAGGAGTAGACTGGCAGATAGTGCAACATTTGCTCGCGCTTGTGAAGGATTAGTTAGGTCAGTTGCAATATCCACTTGCCCACATTTCCATTTCTTGATCCCCCTAAGTAGCTTATTCTTTCATTTTTTTTAATCATATATCCTTCACCTGCTGTCTAAACGTTTTGAGGCCTGCCAGTCATAGAAAGCTTAATGTGAAAATGAGTAAGTGGCGGGGGGGGGGGAGAGTAGAGTAGGGCAAACACCACCTTTCTCATAATGTCTCAAAGCATGTAGTGGTATCATCAAGAGCTCTGAGAAAGGACCTCCTAAAGGAATATCAATTAGCATATTCATGGATGCTGAAGGAACATGGAGAGGCCCTGAAACGATACCATTGTTCGTAGTAGGTATGGGTGTTCTTCAGGCAGTTGACCTGGGCATTCGAAAGGCATTCCTGCAAAGCGGGCTCAACCTCCAGCCTCTTTGAATGCTCACACCAAATTGCCCACTTTCCTAAATGTTCCTCTAATGGACTCATCAAGAGACACTGCCTTGCTCCTCCTGCCAACCACTCCCCCAGAGCGATCCTGCCCCCAACTCATTTTTCTCAACTCTGTAATCAAGAGCCCAATTTTGTCATTTGGAAGTACTAATTATCTAATCACGCCATGCTGCTGAAACGCACTTGTCTGCCCAATTAGCTAGGACAATTATTAAAATTCAGAGGCCTAATTATGTCTCTATTTAATGCTGGCGAATCCTGCACTGCAGCAGTAATTAAAATCCCTCTCTTTTGCCTCTGCCTTAAGGGCAGTGGCTGATTAGGAACCTGTCAGAGGCGGTGCTCAAGCAAAGCAGCCGAGCATACGGTGCAACATGACCCCACGTTGTTACGCGTGTCAACATATTAACCTGAATTCCCTTCAGCCCAAAGACTCACATGGGAGAGGGGGGGAGGGGGGGCAAGGGGGGATAAACTATGTATCATTTTATTTTTAAAAGTTCTTTTTAATTAATACTATAAGAAACCTGATTATGAGGCTTGAACCACGGAAGAAAGTCACAGGACTACTCATTATAACTTATGAGCAAAGTGCTTTACAGCTTAGACTTCCATTTTTATTTCCTTCTCCCTTCTCCAATGTTTTTTTTTCTTTCTCTTTGACCTAGAAATTTCATTAATTCCTTCTCCCTGCATTTTTCCTTTTTCTTTCTTTCCTTTTTCTCCTTCCTTCCCCCCTTCCCTCCCTCTTCTACTGTTGTCAAGAGAAAGCCAATGCAACCTGAATGTTGAAAGACCCAGAACCGGAGTCATAAAACGAGAAAATATGGATGTAACATTTTAAGAAGTTTATTAAAAGTTTAAATATATTAGGATAATTCCCTTCCTTTTATAGCAGCTGATTAACTTGGAAGTCATTATTAGACAAGGAGTCAGGCAGAATTAGGTGGCAAACCTCTCAGCTCTTCAGCCAATGTTTGATCTTAAAGGAAGGAAGTTCCCTTAGGGCCCATTTTAAGTCAGGATTTTCGAAAGGATCACATCTCTGGGATGTCACAATGAACCTAATCAGGAGAGGAAATACCCAGAGAACAGCCTTCAGGTGTGTGGGGCGTGTATCAGATTGAGATAATTCCAGAGTTGCCCTGGTACATGCCCTACATCTTGTCAATGGCCTTACTCCCAGCCTCTTTTGATGAAGTGCAAATCTGCTTTCTGACTTGCTCTGTTGGTGTTGGCCTGTCAGCATGTTTTCTTCTTGTCAGCAGCAATTGACTGGTTAGGTTCACCCTTGGACGGTAATTGTAACAGCTCATTGACAGGCTAGTGACCCAGCCAGACCCGATAATGGAAAACTATTGATTTTTATGGGGCTCAGCAGATCCGGAATGCGTGGCCCATGTAATGCCATCAATTGCCTTGGAGTCTGATAGACAGAGGATCAAAAATCTTCTTCTTGGCCTGACAGTTTTCTGGCGAAAAACACAAACTGGACTTTATCAGCTCACCTCGGAAATTAACTAGCAACAATAAGTTCTCAGTCAAACAATAAAGAAACACATTACTTTTTGCAAAAGGTAAGCAATGAAATGGAAGGTTTCTCCTGTTACCTTGGGCAAAACATGAATATTTGTCAGAACATGCGTAAAACAAGCCTTTGGAACAATCAATCTAGCAGAGATATGGTATTGAAATTGACTAGAAGTGGTAAACTGGATTAATTTGAACAGGAACACTTGGTGAGACAAAATTTACAGCCTATAAAGTTCCTTTTAACCACAACAAATGGGCCAGTGTTGAACTTTGCCTTATATTCATTGGAAATAACAATGGTAATTCATTGGATCAAACAATGGGTTTGATCCTACCCCAGATAGGGTTATTGTTGTGGAGAAAATAGGAGGATGGAATCTTATGTACGTTCACTGTCTTGCATTACTTACAAAATAATAAAGGTGGGACAAACATCAAATAAATGACCTTGTTCACAAATCATTCTAAACAGAAACAAATTTTTCATATGAAGATTGTTGCTATAATTATTTTTGTCATTTTAAAGTAACTATTTGAGTGAACAGCTTTGTATACTATACTAAAAGAATGTAGAAATTGTTGGGGTCAACTCCATTGCCTCTTAATAATGTGCATTGTCTAGACAACACTACCTTCTTTCTCCTGATTTTTTCAGGATAACATTAGCAGTTTATTGCAGTAGGGAATATCAGATGTTCTTATTATCTAGAGTCCACTCTGTGGACTTGATGGACTTGGGTGACGTTTGTCCTCCAAATAACCACAGAGGAATTACAATGGCAGGTTGCAAGTTGATAATTTGTTTAGAAAATAACAATAGTAATAATACTTAAAACATATAAAATGCCCTACAGTGCTTTACAGCATTCTCTAGGCAGATTACAACATCAGCATATTGCCCCCAACAATCCGGGTCCTCATTTTACCGATCTTGGAAGGATGGAAGGCTGAGTCAATTCCTGCCTGTGAGTAGAGAGTTAGCCTGCAATATTGCATTCTGACCACTGTGCCACCAGGGCTCATGTAAAATAAAGGAAATAAGCTTCCGAATGTGGTCTCATTTTCTCATTTGGATTCTCTTTATGTGTAACTAGGACGCACTCAGAGCGAGTAAGCTCTGGTAAACATTTAGTTGCAAAGATAAGGGGGAATTAGGAAAAAAAAAGTCGAAAGAGGGCCAATTCTTCTTCTGTCAACAAAATTGTAAACTTCTAAAACCAACATAATGCAGCTGAAGAAAGAAAACCACCACATCTGACAAAGCTTCAAGTCCTGAGCATTCTGGGCAGGCTATGTATCTCCAATTGTGACTCTCTGTTTCCCCAAATAATATTGTGTATATTCCTTCCCCCCACACTCCCAATCACTAAGAAGTTGAATACAAGGCATGAGCCCCACTATTAACCTATAGCTTTTCCTTTAAAAGCAGAAACCATGTCTCTAAAACGGCAGCCTTTAACTCTTTTCCCAAGATCCAGAACTTCCAAGAGGCTGACTTTGTAACCTCATGGAACTCAGACAGGAATTCCAGGATGCAGCTATGCGGACACTCTTTAGCATTACAAACCATTATGAGACAACATGGGTATTCACAGTCTTAACCGAGGGAGGCTTTTTCCTTGCTGGATCCACGTAGTGCAAATGGAACTTATGCAAAGAGTATTTCCTCACATCTGGCACAAAGCCATTGTTGGATCTGAAGCATGCAACTAAAACAGAGGGCGAGCAACTCGTAGCCTGTAGCTCATCCATGGCCCCAAATCCTCTTTTTGATCATCAAAGTCTCCAAAAATGATGCTTGTGAAATTTGGCAGGAAATCATTTGATTTTCAGCAGGATGATTTTTCAGGTTAAGAAAACAAAAAGTTAAACTTCTGGTAGGCTTAATCCATGTATTTTGCTTTAAAACCTCTACTAAAAGCGTTTTAAAAAGGCCAAAAAATAAAATAAAATAAAATGTAGCGACAGTTTCTGGTGATGTCACTGCCATGCCCACTGCAACCCTCACAGGCCTAAAATAGGTTGGCAATAAGGACCAGCTCCTGACTGGAGGAAAGATGTTCATTTGCGTCCTAAAAGATGGCCTGTGTATTCATCCTTAACAGTGTTGACTGCTTATAGCAGGGAGATGAATTTCAGTCTTCCATGATGCTATTTACTGTAATAGTAGTGCTAGTACACTACTATTAACTTCATAATGAAGAAAACGATGAATAGACTGCTCCTACGTATGACTTTTCATAAACACATCATAGTGAAAAGTAGAAATGCAAAAGATTTGATCCTCAAAAGTGCATTGCTTTAGAATTCAAAAATAATGTCAGGGTGAAAATTTGTGATAACAGCTATTTGTGAAGCTTGAGGCAATGCACATGGAGGTAGCAGAAGGGTTATTCAGAGGACAGATAGACCAGGCTTAAATTTAACCCATCTTTTGGGATTTGTTTTCTTGTTTCTTTTTTTTAAATATGGCTGTAATTTTATTTTAGTAACTGACAAGATCTTGAAGTGTATTAGATTGACACCACAGTGTTCATACTCTAGTCTAGTCTATTTTTTAAAACAACACCTTGAGCAAGTGGAATTGTAAAGCCAGCGTTTTTTTCACCCTTAATTAAATCATTTGCCATCTGTTCCATATTGCAAAGAAATTATGTTAGCCTGTAGGTATCTTAATTTGTTTGCTTCTGGTGGTGATAGTATGAGCTTATCTGGCATATTTCCAGAAAAAAAAAATCAGAAATTGCCTTGAATTTTTAATGAATAGTTTGGTGACGTCTTAAATATTCATTAATAAGCTGTTTTTTTTTATTTAAGATTTCCCAGTAAGGACAGGATTAGAGGACAACATTTAGCTTAGTAGGAATCAAAACTTGTTTCCTGGAAAGTAATATTTTACTTCCTTGGTTCTTCCTTGTTTAATCATGTCAACTATTAATTCGGCTGTGCCAGCAAAGAACAACATGAGTCTTCATAAATAAATAGGTCTTGCATGTAAACACACATAAATAAATATCAATATGCAAGAAATGCTGGCCATTCAATATTAAAGTTCCAGTGCAGCTTTCTTTTATTGCTAATAGTGTTTCCAGCCAATATTTTCTAATAACTTTCAGCTGTCTTAAATTTCAAGAATATAATTGTGAAGTTTATGATCTATATAGCTGCTTAACTGAGGGATGAACAGCAAATAAATACAGTAACAAGGTAGACAGTGAACTTGATTTGTTGTTCCCGTTTTTGCTACTCAAGATTTAATTGTGTTTCTTACAGCTTCTGCAACCAAGTACTAGCTCTACATTTTACATGATATTACTGGCTTCTTCATGCAAAAAGGCATTAGGAAAGGGAATTAGAGTAAGCGGCGTTATAGTTACACTACATTATGCTGGCACAATCAGTTTTATCTTATCAGTTCATACCTTGCTTTATCAGTGTTTCCTTTTCACATTCCAGTCAGAATGAGCAGAAATGAAAATTGTAGGCTTTTTTTCTAGCATAAATAGAGGGCTAAACAAGCTGTATTGGGTTGAACTTCAGAGAACATAATAATTTGTTTTTGTTAATTAAGAGATACAGCAACAATAGATACAATAATAGATAATTAAGAGGTACAGTTACAAGGGCAGTCAAAATTGTGCTTGTAACAAAACTCTAGAAAAACAATTCTCTCAAAATGTATTTTTTACATCCTGTTTCTCCAATAAAATATCTTGCATCAGCAATAAAGATTATAGCTAGATATCTACTAGCTTTCTTTTATTTTAAAACTTTTGAGTGTCAGATATTAATAATCCAGATCCTGTGAATGGCATCTCAGTAGTAATAGTAGTATTCTCTCTTTCTGTTTCTCTCACACACGGAAAGCATGGTCTATGCTATATGATCTGCAAGACGATTCAATACAATAATAGCAATAGCACTTAGACTTATATACCGCTTCATAATGCTTTACAGCCCTCTCTAAGCTGTTTACAGAGTAAGCATATTGACCCCCAACAATCTAAGTCCTCATTTTACTGACCTCAGAATGATAGAAGGCTGAGTCAACCTTGAGCCGGTCAGGATCGAACTGCTGGCAATCAGCAGAATTAACCTGCAATACTACATTCTAACCACTGCACCTTTAATAGAATGTTCTGTATCCTATATTAGAAATATTTATAATGCAAACGTTTTTCTAATTTCATATGATTCAGAAAAATAGTTCCTTACTCTTAACTGTAAGATGGAGCAGCTACTAGAAATTATACATTGCTATAAGCACTTGGTAACCTCTTTCAGATCTGGTTCTCTCATCACGTTTAACTGGAAGAAGTGAAGGATAGTTAGTATATCATTGAAAAAGGGCATTCATTGATCCAGTCAATTTTCCACTCTTCCTCCAGAGCAGGACTGAGTCCAAAATGCAACCAATCTTGCAGAGAGTTAAACTATCTCAAACTCATCAGCCAATAATGGAAACCCTCCAAATCCAGTTAATTGTTCCATTTTGTCAACTTAGCTCACCAAGAAAAAAAGCTGTAGAAATTAGAATGTGGATGCTGCAAAATGGGCATTAGCTGACTACTCCTCAAGCAAGCCACACATTACGTAATTTAACTCGTGTGCCACATATCAATGGTAATTATTAATATTGGGTTATACTATACAAGCAGGTTCAGTAACTGGAGTCACTTGCTACATTTTATAAACTAAAAGTAATTTTTTTTTCTAGTGAATAAGCAAACGCCAAATCCTTGCTTTTTCCTCCCAAAGCAGGATGGAAGTGCAGTAATGCCAAGTAGATGAAAGAGAGCAAGGTTTCAGGCAAGAAGCCCAAGGGAAAAGCACAGCTCTAACCACAATCTACAGAACATATAAGAAAATAGGAACAATAGGAACACTGAGAAATAAGGCTGGTAAGAAAGATCGGGCCTAGGAACAAATCTCTAGCTCTTGGAAGGAGCTAGAATTGAAATCCTTTCAGGTGACGTCATCATTAAATGATGTCAGCTCCAATCCCTATTGGTAATCAAATAAAATACTTCTAGAGGCATATGTATGCAAAGAACTAGCCATTGCATTCGTTACCACTTCATTAAAAAAAAAAGGGCATTAATTCCGTCCTTTTTCCATCCAGCTAATCAGTACTATGTCTTGTTACTTCCCTTGGCTGCTACAGATGTATAAAGAGGAAGTAAATGTCTCTCCATCTGAATGTGAGTTTCCTGACACCAAATCCATAAAAGGTGACAATAAATGCAAACGTGTGATTGCTTAAATTAATTGACATTCTGCACTGGCAATTGGATTTCAACCAGATCTAAGAACTATATTTAGTTTATATCCTACAGCACTATATCAGAAGATAGATTTTTTTTCCTAAAATGAAACTGATAAACATGATATATTTATATGGCTAGTTGAGCCAGTTTGGTATAATAGTTAAGGCATCAGGATAGAAACCAAGAGATGGTGAGTTCTAGTCCTTGGGCCAGCCATTCTCTCTCAGCCCCGACAAGCAGACAATGGGAAGTCACTTCTGAAATCTTGCCAGAAAACTGCAAAGACATATTCAATCAGTCACCAGGAATCAACACTGACTTGAAGGCACATTCACACATGCACACACACCAACATACACACATTTTAACATCAATTACACATTTTTAATGTCTAATTTCCTAATGCCTTAACTTCAATCACAACATTTCTCTAAAAAATAAGCTTCGTGTAAATTAAGAATAAACTGGCATTTAATTATAAAAGGGCATTTGACTTACCTTAAGAAGCTGTTCTATTCTCTAAAAAATGGATCCGACAGGAAAGAGCTAATTCTTCTAGTCAGAAGGCAGGACTTAAATTTCCATATCCTGTGGAAACAGCCCTGCCCCGTTCAGTGGCCTATTAACTTCATCTACAAGAATAACCATTTCAACAATTATATATTAGCCAGTAACACTGAAGTGCAACGAAGAAAATGAGTTATAAGAATTGCACATTTATATTGCATACAGAAGACAATTCTGCATGCTCTAGCAAGCTTTTAGACTGGGTCCATCTTCTGGTAACCCAAATGACGCCTCATATTAACTGTTGTTCTCAGTCCCTGAAGTGGGAGCCAAGAATGAAGATATATTAAAACAAATTAAAGCAGAATGTGGGCCAAAGTTTTATAACAACTACGGTACACCATGTATCCAAAGGGATCTTTCATGGAGGCAAATGCTTGATAAAGGTTCATGTCTCATCCCACATTATTGCTGTTTCCAACACCATGGAAGTTGCAACTCATTTTGAAATCATTCTCAGGGTGGCCCCCAAGATAAAATTGTCTTCTCTCTCATGATTTCTGGCATCAGTTTGATTTTTTTTCTTCTGTTAAGGCTTCACCTTGAGCATCATCTATCCTTACTGACCTGAGATCACTTTCCGAAATGAAAAATCGAGAGATTGGACGTTCTGATCGTTATAAACTGAGTCACCCACCTGCCTGTCACAATTGTATAACCTTTTTTGTGGTGGTGATTAAGCAAACCAGTTATTAGTCATGAGCTGGTTTTTCTATAAATTGCAAGGAAATGGCTATAATGTAGGCCAGTTGTCATAAGCTCCTAAAATGTGGTCATGTGGCCACGGGGTTGAACATCAGAAAAGACTCATATGTACCCTGCTTATCCCCTACATATTGGCATAGACCCATCTGTAGATAAGCAGACCCTCAAATTTTTAACCACAATATCATGAAAAATGGGCCACCCATAGATATGCCAATTGTGAAAATTAAAACAAAAAAATGTGCACATGCACCCACAATGCATTTTACTGTTGATAACAGAATCTTTGTAATCTGTTAAGGCAGTTTCAGAATGTCCAGATTACACTTAGGCTTTAGCAAAATACTATTACAATAAATTGATTTGTTTTTTTTAAAAAAACATAGTAAATTCCTTTCCGTTTATGAAATTGAACCAGAAAGAAAATAGGTGTTTTTAATGAGCCTGGAATAAGACACGCATGCCTACACTTGGATGAGGGCATTTATAATTGAGCATCCATTCATTTATGGATATTATCAGTTCATTAAAGACCTAGTCACATGGGAACATTCTATACAGCGCAATCCTTAGGCACTGGAAGAACGAAAGTCTATTCCTCAAGATGATTCAGAATTATATTTTCTAGCATCTCTCATCAATGACCATACCTGTTGAGGCTGTTGATAATTATATTTCTTTAATACCTGGAGGATAAGATTCCTCATTCCTACCACACATCACCAAAGCCATTTAATGAATTGTACACTTAACATTAATCAAGAGCATAGGTCAGGAATTAAAATGTGGCCAGAATTCTACATTTTATAAACTCAGCAATACCAGTCATTTGACTGAAATAAATCAATTTTCCATTAACTAACCTGTTAGATATTGCCACCTAGAGAATGCATATAGAAAATATGTTTACTTAAAATCTAACAGTTATGAAGGTTTTTTTTTAAGAGCACAAGTAAATATTTAGCTATATTGTTAATTATTTTGTATTACCAAATATGTCTACAGGAATGCATACTCCACCTTTCAATATGCTGAGAGTACTTCAGAGATGCAGATGGTTAGAATTTAGGAAGTACAAATTTGTCATTACTTTGAATGGCCCAATAGACTGGAAAGAATGAATCCCTACAGACAAAATGGGATTGTGATTATGTTGCGAAGATAAAACTGGATACTACCTATCGTCCTTTGGGAGAGTTAAAATACAATTGTAAAAATCAAGTCATTTGAAAAATGTTACTAAATTCCCCTGAAATACTAATGTATTCACACACACACTCAACCACATTAGGATAAGAACAACTCTAATATCCATAGTAGATAAAAGGTTGAATGGGAAATCTATAAATTTGTATGCATTGAATAATTATAAAGTGAAATCTAATCACCATCATCAATTAAACTTGTACACCGCCCAACTCTAAACAATTCTTTGGCTCACAAGAAACAAAGAAATTAGAATAAAACATTTAAAAAGGAGGGGAAAAAAGATGACAAGCAAAATGAAGTATAGAGTCTCACTTTCCCATGCTGCCAGTTTGGACTACAGGTAGTCCTCTACTTACAACCATAATTGAGCCAAAAATTCTGTTGTTAAGAGATACATTTGTTAAGTGAGTTTTGTCCCATTTTATGATCTTCCTTGCCACAGCTGTTAAGTAAATCACTGCAGTTGGTAAGTTAGTAACTCGGTTAACAGACTTGGGCTTCCCCATTGACTTTGCTTGTCAGAAGGTCGCAAAAGAGGATGACATGACCCTGGGACACAGCAATGGTCATACGTATGAACCAGTTCCAAGCATCTGAATTTTGATCTCATGATCATGATGCTGCTGCAAAGGTTGTTAACTGCGAAAAATGGTCAAACATCACTGTTTTCAGCGCCATTGTAACATTGAACGGTCATTAAATGAACTGTTGTAACTTGAGGACTACCTGTAGTTCAGGGCTGTCAAACTCCCGGCCTGTAGGCTGGATGCGTCATGTGCTGGCCACACCCACGCCTGGTTTAATGAAGGGGAAAAAGTCCCGATGTCACATGACACTGTCGTGACAACGTGAGTTTGACACCCCTGCTATAGTTGAAGTTTATAGGTGATCTTCAAGAGCAGTCCCATGCAGAGAGCATTGTATTGTCAAGCCACAAGTTGATTAGTTTATGAGCCAAAGAGCCCTCTGATCTAGGGAAGGGCATAACCACCGCATCAGATGGGAGTTGTGCAAAGAAAGGCCTTCCTAGCCACAGCTAACATCTGTTCTTCAAGCAGAAGCTGCAAGTTCAGGAAGACTCCCCAAGTTTCATACCGACCTTGAAGGGAGAAATGAAACCCATCCAAGGTAAAAGATGGTGTATCTCCAGATCTGGACAGTTCAGACGCTTACAGTCACTCAGTCTGGTAGGATTACATCAGAGAAAGTTCTTCCAAACCCATCCAACTTCCATGCACAGGGGCAGACCTAACAGCCTCACTTATCGGGCCCATGGTGAAAGGAAGAATAGGGTATCCAAACCCCCAAATGACGCATAACGTCACACAGTGATTTCATGTAGATGTTGAAAAGGAGAGGAGAGTGTGTAGAACCCTGTGCCACCATCTCACACAGGAGGGGCTTAGGGAGTGATCTCTCCCCTACAACCACCACTGACTGGAACTGGAGAAAGGAAGAGAACCATCATAAAATGGAGACTCCAATCTCCAAACCACAGAGTAGTGTACTTAACAATAATGTTAGAGAGAAATAAAGGCAGGACTGGACCAGAGCAAAAGTTACCTAGGTCCAGCCAAAAACAAAAAACCCATGCCAATATCCATACTGAAATTTTTAGAAACAGACATAGTGATACAAGGGAATCAGTTGATTGTTAGTTCTAGGTTTTAATCAGAATTAGAAAGCTGCCTGAACTTACCAGTTCAAAGCTGTAGTAACGTAACAAAATATATGAATTTTTGCTCTGAATAGACCATGTAGCATATAGTGATTGATAATACAGAGAAGCACATATGTTGCTATTGAATGTATTTGGTATTTCTGAAATATAAGGGAGAAAAAAATAAAATTTTCTTCCATTTAAAATTTAATTTGCTAAAGCACTGGGTCACCCGTAACTCCAGCAATTTTCTGCCTTGTAGTTTACACAATGGACAATGAAGAACTTTGTAGCTGTCCCACCCACTTCTCTCTAGTCCAAATATATATTATTTGTGTGTACTGCGATTTTTCAAGCCTCAGTCATGTGAACTACTTTCCTTCTTATCTTCACTTCCTGGTCTTAAAACCATTATCAAATTAAAAAAAACCAATTTGATTAAAATACATGATATTCATTTTGATAGATCTATTAGTTATTCCCCAACCTGGATTCCTTCTAGACGGGAACTTCGGCATGGCGGTTGTTGAGGATTCTGGGAGCTGATGTCTACCCGACTGAAAATTGTCCAGGCTGGAAGGGTTGATTTATTCTAATCATTGCAAGAAATCAAATCAAATAGAGCAATATCTATTCTTCCTGCCAACTTAACGGCACTGCATTGCTGGAGTTTTATTCCTGTGGTTTCAAAACTCCTCTGGAAAAGTGGAATTTTTGGTGACATACAATTCTGTAGAAGAATATGGGGAAAAGCAATTTATACAACAGTGGATTCTGTACAGATATTAGTTTCCCTATGAATGATATATTTTGAACATATTTCATGTTAAAACTTTCTATAGTATGTATTTAGAAGAGATTAATCAACTTCAGATCATGGACATAATGTAGAACAAGAATTACTTCACATTACAGACAAATATCACATTTTCTTTTAACCTTTTATTTAGAGAGATATAGTCTTGGTATGGAGATATACCATGAGGAACGCAATTTCACTGGCTGTGAGGTATGTATATTCTCCACCAAAATACTCCTCACATCTCAACTGTTTTATAATTTTATTTACACGCAAAACAATATCAATGCATTTCCTTGGCTTAACTACAGTATTAATCACCCTACATGAATAAAAGGAAACATTACTTGCATTACAGAACCAGTTTTCAAAGAGGAATTTGCTTATCTGCTGAAAAGTGACATTTTTGTGAACAGCCAATATTAATTTTGATCAAGACACTTGCACCATATTTTTCTATCCTCACAGCACATTTATTTTAATAATTCTGTAAATAGGTCCTTAGCATGAGCATAGTGTTACAGTTTTCATACATATAATTACACCCAAAACAAATTCTAAAATTCAAATTGTAAACATTCTCTTCATATGTGGAAACTTTTCTATTTCTGTCCAATGATATTATGATTTATTTAAAAACAACTGCAAAAAGGCTAGTTTAACCTAAGCCATGTAGTGAGCAATGCTTTTAATACATTTCTATAGTATTAAATAAAAGGCAACAAAATGACTTGTATAAGCAACATACTTTTAAGCAAAGCATAAAGAAACAATGTCATTAGCATGTTCTACAATAAAGAAAACCATGAGTAAGTATGTGATGCTACAAATGGAAAGGGTAAATACCATTACTGCTGACAAAGTTGGAGGTAGCATGGATGCACCATTTTATTGTCAGTGAGAAATGCAAGTGAAGTAAAGAGTCTTTCCTTACCACAAATAATTTCCAGTATTATGTACATAGGTTTTAGAAATTTGTTTTAACAAGTTTCCCTCCACTTTTAGTAAAAAAGTCTTGTGTGATTAAAAAACACATACACAGCTAAATAGTACTAATTGCCCTATTTGAATGGAACAGTCTCCTGATCTATGAAGTACATGATTTTTAATGCCCTAAATTTAATAAATTGCATTAGCATTTCTTGGTATTGTACAAAACACTACATACATACAAACAAAATAAAATATTTTACTAAGCAAGTTTTTTTTTAAACAAAGCATTGATTCTGGTAACACTGTAAAGAATGCTTTCATTTCATAAAACGTATCGTAAGATCCCATGTGCAACAATTTAAAAACATCTTCTTACGTGTGATGGGTTTGTATCAATAGTGAACACAGTAATTGACCCAAAAACTTAGTAAACTTTAAAAATACATCTTCCACCCTATATAAAATATAAAGACTACTTACGGTAACTGTGTTAAGTACTCAATTGTTTGGATGTTAACTGTCATTCTCCTCCCACTCCCATTTTCTTGCTTCGAATTTTATAAACAGATAATTTAACTTTAAAAAAACTAACAAAAGGATTTCAAATGTACATCCAATGCTATATGAAGTGTTTCCATATTCTATGAAGCTGCTTCAGCCATCAGGAAAGAAAATGAAGTTTCAGTGATTGAGGCAGGTTTTTTAAGCAGTGATGTCACTTCCACCATGCCAGCCCCAGTCCGAGGAAGATTTGCGTTGACAATGTGGCGTTGAAGGTGCTTTATCCAATCTTCTTGAATAGATAAGGGTCCTCGAAATACTAGACCACAAAACCTATATAGTTTTTAAATGATCCAAACAAAGTACATTAATGTTTTTAAGCAGCTCTGTATCCAGTATAGTGATTGCACAAAGTAACATAAGGAAGGATTGCTTTAGCACACAGATTGTCCAAATATGGCTTGTATGTATATTAATACAGTGAATTTTTATTCTGGATTTAAAGTGTTCGTGATGTACAAATTGTTATAATTTTATATCCAAATTTTATCTCATTAAATATGGTTAATGGTTCATTAGCAATGGTAAACTTTCTTCTCTAAGAATTTCATTTTTGGATACATCCAAAACATGATAGATCTAGTGAAACAAGATAGAACTGTGAAACAAGACAAAATATTCGTAAGTGAAGATTCTGGCATACTGGAGTATGGGTACTGTACATTAAAATGCCCAAGGTGCAGCTGTACCCATGAATCGATTCTTTCCCTAAGATCAACAAAAATATCATACTTAGCAGAATATTGGGTATTTCTACTAACTAGCTAGAAAATAACCAGTGTACAAAGTTAAACCACATTTAGTGCAATATAGTACCTTCTTCACCATCTATTCTAGTGACAAATCACTTAGTACAATATTACCTTTCCCAAGGTAACACTACACACTTCATTCATTTGTTTTATTTATATGGCTGCCCATCTTAATAAAAGCAATTCTGAGTGGCCATAACATAAACATAAAAATTCCAAATACAGAATAAACAATATAAAAAAGTTTAATAGCAACCAAGAACAAAAACAAGGATAACACCTCATGTGTTCAAATAATCTCCTTAACGTCTTGCCTGGGAAAACATCCAGATCATTAAAGCTTTCCCAAAAGTCACCAGGGACAATGCCAATCTAAACTTGAGGTTAAAAAGCCCATGTCAGAAATTCCTGTTTTCCCAATAAGAAAGTCCAACATACATACCTGTTGTCACTGACAGTGTAACAAATAAAAAGCTTTTAAAAGTGCATCTTTTGAGAGAAACTAAAAGGTTTATCCTATGTTGGATAAACATTCAATAACCTAAGATATTATAAAGTGGCAATGTTTCCTGAAGTATGCTAGATTCAGAAGTAGGACTTTATTTAATTAATAACTAGTATATGACTTGGAATTAAAAATTAATGATTTAGTTGATTTGTTGGAAGGTTTTGTTTTGACATGAACCAGATACAATGTATCTCTCTGTAATAGCACAGAGTTCAAAGCATACTGCTTTTACTCAATATAAGAACAGTACTCTTCCACCCAATAAAGTTAAATAATGGTGCAGAAAACGTATACAAAATTACTAAAATTTTGGAAGAATCTAGCAGTTACGATGGTGCTTAACTACTGTACTTGCTCATAGCCTTATTAATTCTTTATATCCTCTTTGGCTCTCATCAATGTATTAAGTGAAAACTGCAAAATTTCAGGTTTGCTGGTTTTACACAAACACGGTTTTTTTTTTCAATGGGATGTCTGTATCTTGAACCATGGGGCAATATGCTACAGACTCAAAAAATATTCCCCTTTTTTAAGGTTATATCTGTATTATTAAAATACTGAAAGTCATATAATATTCTTATTCATCTCAAGTACATACTCAGAATATAGATCTACTTAAATAAAAACTCTAATAAACTATTATTTCGCTTAACTTATTATATGTCTATATATACCTGCACCGGAGTATGTAAACTTCATCAGCACCATGAGGTAATGGTAGAATTTTTTTCTTGCTTCCAGATCTTGATCTTGATTTTTTTTGCTTACAATCTATGGCTATTGAGAGAGAAAAAGTCCATATATAGATATAAGTATATATATTGTTCTTGACAAAGCTATTGCCCCTGAAAATACATTTAAGATTTTTAAAAAAATTTCTATTATTTTACAAAGCTGTAGAAAATATGCATGTTATAGTTCTTCATAATGCTGCAATATGTTTTCTAGTTTCATGCACAACTATATGTTTGAACTTGCTATTAAACTTTCATTTCTCAACATACATAATTCTAAAAAGCACTTATACTTTTATGCTATTATAACCGATCACACAAACATCATGCTTTGCTTGTGAATAGGGCAATTTTGAAATGTTATTTACTGTATTGGAAATGTTATAATTTGTTCTCAGCATGCAATCATAATGCAAAAGGATAAATGATTAAATGCAAAGTATGTTTTGAGAAAATTCATAACTAGAATTTTTGTATATATTAGTTTGAAGTGTTTTCTGTTCTTCATGCTAAAAGGAGTCTCGTATATTGGCTATAGCTTAAAAGCTTGGAAGTTGTCGAAGACTTCAGCCATCATCTGTAGTCATTGCTTAATATTTCTTAAATTAGGTGTACCAGAATAATGCAAATTATTGCCTCACATGGAGGAGAGAAGAAAAAGAGGAGGAGGAAGAAGAACCCACAGGAAATTCTGGTTTGGCAAAAAAAAAACCGTTAGCTATATACTGTATTTAAATATCAAATGCATAATATACTTCCTAAGTTCCTTTCTCTCCAAATGACTTGCCTATTCTCTTCTCTCTTTTTTCCCCATCTCCAACTCTACCCCAGGTATTAACATCTAAAATCCTGTAAACAAAGGAAGAATACTACTTGCTAATTCCTACATATATGTACAAACCTTCAGGAAAAATGTCAACAGGTACAAAAACTGGTCTTAACACAAGACACTATGATTCTTCTGCCAAAGCACTTACAAGAATCTATGAAAGAACCATTTGTAATCTCAAACTAAAATCTGTACTTACTACTACAGACTAACTTTCAGGCACTTTGTCAGATTAGTAGATTTGATAGAATCAAGTGTGTCAAAAATACTGTATCTGAAAATCTTAAGGACAACCGGTTATCTTCCATGACTTAAGAAAAGTTAAGAAAAAAGAAAAAGGAACATGAATGCTGATAGTATCATAGTAAGTCTTTTCTACTACTTCTAGGTTATTGAAAAAAATAATATATAAAAAATCAGAAATGTATTGGCCTATATAGATATATGAACATGCAGAAATATGAATTATATTGGCTTGTAGGGACAACATATGTATGCAAATTATATTTTTGGACATTACTAAAAAGACAGATATCAACAAAAAAGTAAAAAAATATGTGTATTTTGTCTCAGGGATGACAATGGTAAAACATTAAAACTAGGCTAAAGTATCATTTAAAATGCTATTTGAAAAACACAGAGGCAAATCCCACTACTGTGCACTGATTTATTCCTTACCTTTTCTTAAACTTGATTTCCCAAGATAGCCAGCTTCCAAAGCAAATTTTCCACCCTGCTTCCCAACTCTCACCAAATGATTAGATTTCTGCCAAAGCAAATGCTCTAGCGATTTAAGATTACACTAGTTATCTGTTCTAATGCTAGCTTCTTTTACACAGATTACTGAGAGCTAAAATAGTTCTGGGACTCTGATGTGAAACATTCTCCTGAAGGCAAAAACGTAGGTTTCCATAGGCCTTACAAGAAAGGGAACCATGAATTGGAATGATTCTCAATACTTGGTCTATGCAGAGCTTAAACACAAAACACTAGAATCTGATTTCAAATTCATATTATCAAGAGGTATTGCCACCTGATCAGGAATTATAATAACAAATTCGCATCTGCATCTGATCAGCAAAGCTTATAAATATGAATCTAATACATTGTGTTTACAAAACAAAGATTAATGCTGACTGCCATTTATCTACCTTTCATATCACAGGCCACTCAGCTGTCTTATATTTTCTGTAGCAATGCCTGCCCTCTGGAATGAGATCCCCCCCCCAAAAATCCAGATGGACTCCACTCTGCTGATGTTCAGAAGTCCCACGAAAGTCTTCACCCAGACCTTCAGTGAGGGAGAGGGAGACCCTGTCATTGTGCTTGCAGAGTTGTTGAGATATTATTATTTTCACTTGGTGAGTCGTTAATAATTGGTGATATTCTGCTCAAACTTTACTAACATAAATTATGCAAGATAAGCTAGAATAAAACAATATATTAGATATTCCTTGAAGAATAAATGTAAATATTTGACAAATGGGCTGAAACATCATTACACAATT
>JANHJO010005144.1:29664-43564 GCA_032468235.1 Pseudoxyrhopus heterurus | reverse complement strand
AAGAGATGTCTTTCCTTCCTGACAGAAAGAGCAATCACTGTGGGAAACATCCTTATTTGAAGACGGTCTGTTAAAGTGTCAACATTATAGATGTTATTTGGATTTCAAAAGCTTTCTTTCATCTTTTTTTGTATCCCAGGCAAACATGTAACCAGCATCTATTCATTTCATCTAGTCCTGCATAGTTCTGGCCAGAAATAAAATGTAATTTTTAATATAAAATCTTTTACCTCATGACTTGGATATTAATTGGTATTTATCATATCCAAGGTAATAAGGTTGGCATACCTTATATCACAATCCTTTTTTTAACTATGATTGTTAAAACCGACTTCAAGGTCTTGCAACTTTGAGGTGGGAAACAGAAGAAAACTTGAGTGGATCTATAAAACAGGGGTATCAGAATGAAAACCAAAGAATCTCCCTGTATGTCCAAAATCTTGGCTAATATATGGCTCTACTGCTTTATAGGCCTCCGATCAACCAAAATGTTAAATCACTCCCTGTCCATTTGAAAAAAACATTTTAGAAGACAATGATGAACTACTTCTGTAAAATTGCCAAGAACAAGAAAGTCTCCCTCCCCAAGAGCACAGGGCCACCAAATATCTTTTCTGTGGCCCCACAGTTGGTGAGCCCTGAAGATATTCCAGCAGAGATGACAAAGTACAGAGTAGCAGCTGCTGGATGTAAGTACAATACAGATGGGAGAGAGTGTGAACAACCCAAAGAAGGAAAATTTAAGCAGACCCTTTCTCTCTTTTTTTCTTCCTGCAATTCTTCTGCTTCAAGAAGCTGTTTTTCATTTAAAAAAAAAGAAAAGAAAAGAAAGCTAAACGTCATTTCTAAACTGAACCTGAATTGTTGGTTTTATAATTTACCGGTTATCTGCATTCTCTTTCACCCATGTTATACTGTGTAATTGTAATTCAGACCGATGTAAATAACTCTTTAATTGATCTGAACTTAAGACAGAATACGGATAAACCAGATGGTTCAGGCAACAAATAAAGAGACAAAATGCAAAGATTGTAGCTGATTTATTCAACTCTGTCGAAAAAAATCTCAGAAGAATGAAACCTGGTATATCTTATCTCAGGAGCCATTGCATCATTTTTTAAATGATGTTTTTATATTTGCCTAAAAAAAGAGTAAACAAAAAATATTCTTTATTCATTCTCACCGTAAAGGCTGAGATTAAAAGCTGAGTATATGATGCAATTCATGCACTATCACTTTGTATTGTATACGTTTTTCATACTAAATTTGTATGAAGATTGGATCACTGTGTATTTTAGAATGTTTTGTGATCAGTTCCATACGCTTTTCAGAAGATATTTAAAAAGGGGTAACTTCAGTTAGAAATATCCCAAACAGCTGAAAATCATTCAGTGATTGATACTGAACTACGTAAATCTACATAGAATGGTACCTTGGTACTCATCGTTAATTGGTTCCGGAAGGTGCAATAAGTACCAAAAACTATGAATACCAAACAAACTTTTCCCAATAGGAATAATGTAGTGAGTCACAATGCAGTCAACACTGACAAGTCTAGCTTGTGTGTCGAGTACCAAACAAACGATGAGTACTGGGACAAAAATTTCGCATCAAAATGCATTGAGTACCAAATTCAACAAGTTTCAAAGCAGTTGAGCACCAAGGTACCACCAAGGTATTATTAAAATTCTTGTGTCTGTAATCTATAACTAAGCAAAATGGTGCATAATAGGGAAAAACATTTCAAGGTACCTCAAAATGGGTTAGCTTATAAAATATGTCCAAAATCTGAGATTCTTGATACCCATAGAAGTGAAATTTGGCAAATTTTATAAAACATTATATGACAAAAATTATGCTAAAAGCATTTGAGGACATAATACAAAATGTCACAAAAACATTTCCTGTAGTCAACTTCTGATGTTTGACTATGCTATACAGTTCAACATGGGCTCCTTTCGAGGATGATACATCTCTGAATATCTCCCTGAATTTTTAAGAACTTTTCAAATACATTAGAATCTCTGCCATTGTTGAAGGCGTTGAGGAATTTGGTAAGGAAATATCTTTGAAATAATAAAACTAGCTGCCTAGTTATTATTATATATGACTAGCTGATAACCCAGCGTTGCCAATCCTGTATTAGACAGGAAAATCCTGTCGTCAGGACTCAGGCTGTTGTACTGTCTGTGAAGTTCTAGATGTAGTAGCTCTATGCTTCTTATTCTTTAGTCAGGCCTCATGCTGCTCTCTCGCGCAGCCTGGCAAGTCAGAGGGAGCCCACTTGTGGAGTACTGTAAAGCCGTTACCATGGCAAGTCCACTATTTTAAAGGCACACAGATCCCCCGAGAGGTGTTAGGGGTGTCTTACCACCACAGTATTTGTTTCCAGAGGGTAAGTACCATGCTCTAGAAAGGGGCTTTTGCCCAAATATTGCAGTGAAATAAAGTCCCCCTAAGACGTGCATTATCATTAGTCTTTAAATCCTACTCTTCAATGCTACTAACATCAATGTTCAAAATCTTCCAATTATAAATGTATCAGTTAATTTAATATATTTGTGTCATCTCACATAAACAAATAATACACTTAAATACTTTACACAAGCTATATTCATTAAAAGATGGGAAAAGAAGAAAAATAAAAAAGCAATCCTATTCATCCATATATGGTATTTATCACTGATATGATCCTGAGTTTCTGTTGAGAAAGTTAACTCTACAAGCTAAAATGATATACATATTCCTGCTACAGTTATATCGCATTTTAAACAAAGAATCCCTACTAGTTCTCACAATCAAGCTAACACCTATGTGTATTTCCACATTGTTATGGTTCTTCAATTTATTAGCTGAGCTTTATTATTTATATATAAATTTACATATATTATACATAAATATAAAATTATGTTATATATATATATATATATATATATTGTATTATACACCACATAATTTATTTTAGATAACAGTTCAGAATATGCATAGCTTCTCCCGACTCTGACGTTACAGAGCTGAATGTCACTGGTATATTAAAATCATCTTGCCCCCTCTCAAATTGTCATTTGCCCTCAAGAACTTCAATTAAATATTAAACTGCAATAGTAACAAAATACAAGTATCTACTCCAAAACTGTGAGTATGCTGCAAGCAGGAATTATATTAGCGATTTCATCCTTCAATTTAGAAAATAATCTAGAATACTGTTATCAACAAAATCAAAAGCATCTAAAGCATTAACAGCTAAGACTTTCCCAGAGAAGATCATCCATTGATGAGGTTAAGGTTAACTATGTTCCAAGTCTGAAAAAGGACTGAGAGAATGACTGTCAAGATACAAGGGTCTTCAAACTTGGCAAGTTTAAGACCCGTGGACTTCAACTCCCAGAATTCCTGAGCTAACATGACTGGAGGAGGAATTCTGGGAGTTGAAGTCCACAAGCCTTAAAGCTGCCAAGTTTGAAGACCCCTGGTCAAGAACTTCAGCAGTTGTAGACACCTTACTCCCAAAGTAGTATCTATTACTTCCCAATAGTCAGCTAATCCTCTATGTCCAAGGACAGAGACAGGAACTAATAGCAGTTTTTAAACTATGTTCCTTGCCAAATAATTCAGTTCCTGTGAATAAATCTAGTAATTTCTACGTGGCACAGCTGGCACTCTTACTTAAGGAAAAAAGTGTTCATATACTACACATCTGCTTAGTCCAATACAGACAGTCCTTGACTTACAACTAATTGTTCAGAGACTGCTTGAAATTATGACAGTACTGAATGAAGGCACTTATGACCTGTACTTGAAGCTGTGGCAGTGCCCCTGTAATCATGTAATCAAAACTTGCCACTTGCAAGCCCATCTGCACTTACAACCGTATGTGTGCCACAACTCCCACCATCTGCTTATCTGCCCCATCTATGCTCTTTTGGCCACCTGCTGCCCTGCACTCTCCTGTCCCAGCTAACCTTCGCCATCTTCTTGCTCCTACTGCTATGAGGTGCATCCAGCCTGGGGCTGGCTTTACACTGCGAAAAAGGGGGGAAGAGACGAAAGCATCCCTTGAGCCATAGCATCCCTTTGCAAAGAGATCGAGGGCAGGGCTGGATCTGGCTTCATTCTGTGAAAAAAAGGCTAAAAGGCTGCACTGGGCTCTCTCCCCCTCCACTTAGGGAAAAGCAACTGCCCCACCCAGGAATCTCTGAAAGGAGTGTTTCTTTGCAAACAGCTCCTGGATGGGCTGGGACTCCAAAAGAGGGGAGGGAGCTGAAAGCAGCTTTCCCCCCCCCCCCCACAATGGGGGGCCAGTCCCAATCCATCCAGGAGGTGTTGGCAAAGAAACTGCCACATGTAAAGAGATACTGGGTGGGGTGGGGTTTGGCTTTGTGCTGAGAAAAAGGAAAGAAAAGCCAAAAGCAACCTCTCCCCTAACCCCCTTTTCATAGTGTGAAGCCAGACCCAGGCAGGTATGCCTCAGCAGCAGCAGCAGCAAGAAGATGGCGAAAGTGAGGAAAGGTGGTAAAACGCAAGATGGCAGGCATCTCAGAGTGCAGGGTGGCAAGGATGACAGGGACTGAACTGGGGCGGCTGCAGTTTCCAGGCTATGGCAAGCAGCCATGGGGCCATATGTTTCTGGGGTTGCTTACCACCTTGCAAGACGAAGGGCAGGGCAGCCAAAAGAGCCGAGATGGGGTGGAGACAGGTGTGTGTGTGTGTTGGGGGGAGGGGAGTTGGAAGCAATCCCTTACCTTACTGAGGCTTGGGGCTGGGATGGACCAAGCTCATAATGGCTTGAATTGGGATGAGTCTTTGGCTAATGACTGGTGAAATTTGCTTAATGATGGCTACAGGGATTACTGGGATTGTGATCACTAAATGATGCAGTCACATGACATCCAGTGTTATGACTTTATAGCTTAGTAACCAAAATTCTGGTCCCACTTGTGGTTGTAAGTTGAGGACTATCTGTACTTGATGAATTTTGTTTGCTTTTATTGTAACAGTCTAATAGTTGGGTTCACAGGAAATCCCACTACATTTAAAATCCAATGCATAGTACAAAGTATTAAAACAAATAAACACACCAGATATAACTGTGTTGTTACTCTTACCTGCCTGTCCAACAGACTTAAATATATACATATATAACAAATATGAGAAAATAATGGAGTTTTGATTGAACATGATGTACTGACAATTGTAGAAACCACACAAATGCCTGTGTTTACTTTGATATTAATTTATTTAAAGAATGAGTTGTAATAATTGGTGAAGATTCTTGATCAAAACTTCGCAAGTTTAATTAAAAATTCAGCTCCTTTTGCATTTAGCCAGAAAACAGAGCATTCACTCCTAAACTGTTCATATACATGAAAATAATGCTTGATAAAAAATAAAATAAAATAATTCATGAAAAAAATGGGATAGCAACATACTTTTATACGTTGCTATAATTCTAAATTCAATTTCTTCAGAGAATTTTAAATGTCAACTGAATTATATGACTTTTTCAAGTCTGATGAGGAAAATGTAGATAGACAGACTTGAATTTACATCTGTAACAAACATACCTGTCCCAGTCAAAAGTCCAGCACTCTTCTTTCGTGCATAAGCGCGTAAGTGGTTGGACAGGCTAACAGCACTTGTAAACGCCGTATTGCAATGCACACACGTTCTAAGCTTCACAGGCATACCTATCATTCAAAAGAAAACTATAATCCAGTTCTCTCTTTAAAAATGAAACTCTCAACTCGTTTTGAAAAACCCTGAATTTAATGTTTTAAGTATGTTCAGTGCATCAGTGCAATTGTTTCATAAGGAAGGATCTAGCTCACGGTTATTATTTTCTTATTTGGCACAAAACATCCTTTTGGGTAAGAAAAATGAAATGCATGATTTGAATCCCTAAGCTTTGCTGAATTTAACAACTATTATCACTTTGCTGCTGATTTTCGCATTACAGATTTCTTTCCTAACTCCAAAATACAATTCTGCAATTTGAATAGCACAGTTCTGTTAAGAAGTTTGAAAGCTTGCAATGTTCCCAATAAAGAGAATTAGAAAGTCTAGTTGACAAAGTGGTAATTAAAGTGTTTTACCCACAAGACTGTAAAAGGCTCAATACTAAATTAGGTTGCTGATGAGGGCTTGGAGAAAAAGGTGGTAAAACACACCACTGCACAGCTGTTAGACAAAACATTTTGTTCGGTGCATTTTATCTTCATTACTCTGAATGCGCAATCAATAATGAAAGTTAATGATTTGTAGTTTTTGCTAAAATCTTTGTGCTAAATAAATGATCAACAAACATCTTAGTTATCACAGAAAAGAATACATAGTGAAGCAATACCAAACTACATCAGAAGAAAAATAATACTGCCAATGGTTTCTTAATTGTATTTCCATGCACATATAAAAGTTTAGTCTTGGACAATACTGTAATAATTTTTTTCACATTATTCACATTTCAGTATGTTAGAAAAAATTGGGTTCTTTTAAGATATTTTTAGATATACACAACACAAAAACCAATTTTCATGTATTTTAAACATTACTGCTCAGAAGCAGGGTTACTAAAGTTTTAATAACTAAGTAGCACTATAAATTAACAATCAAATTCTATATTAATTGGAATTAAAAATTCCATTAGTAACAGTTGGTATTATGCAATTTCTTTTTATTATTTTTGATTGAAGCCTAGAGGATAGAGCTAATCAGTATTAGGCAGCATAACACAAATATCAAATATTTATTTTTAGCCAACTATTGTCTGACAGGCTTTATTGAGCTACCTATTTTAAAGCAATTCACTGCATTATTCATGTATTAACTCATCTTTTTAGCCCCTTGTAGTTAGAGGTTTTACTGTAAAGCTAGGTTATCTACCTAGATGAAAGTAAAAGCATAATCAGCAGTCTCATGTACTGTACCTGGTGACTTACTATATAATTTCAGACTGCAAGTAGAGAATCAAACATTTGAATGCTTTCCCATTTAAGACATATCATTTTAATCGCAACAGGTTTTATATGATGCATGTAATCCATATAAACATTAGACATAAGCAGATCCTTCAACAGGAGTCTTCATGTCACTCATCCAACATACTCTATTGGATCCAGAATATGACAGTACCCACATGCTCATAAAACCCTAAGAGTGTGTCAAGCTGCTGACTTCAGCCTTTGAGCAATGCAGCTTTTCGTAATTTCATGCCACAAATCCACAGAGGCAGTTTGTTCACTGAAAGATCTGCACAGGCCTAATAAACATTTGGTTTCACTACCTGCAATCTGTAGTGGCACAACAAGCAAATCACATGAATCTACTGATCATGTAATGTCTTCCAGTGACAGTCTGACTGCTGCATCATACTGCACTACTGAAAGACCCATAAAACAGTACCCTGCATTTTCGCCGCAATTACAAAATATTTACTCAAACTAGAGTGATATTATAGTAGCTGGAATATACATTATGCAGAGATCTTGGCCAAGAACTCCAGCATAATCTCTGACGACTATGATTGAAAGACATATTTAAGAAGAGCATTCTAAAACTATACTCAGGACCCTGAAATAAAGACTGAAATTACTGACTAAAGTTCTAGAGAACCTTCATTCAAAAAAAAGAGTCTGAGATTCTGTATCAGAATCCTGATGGGAAACAGAGCTATGGTTACCACAGACGCATTCCTAGGACACATATAACCTAATTATAGCTCACATATAATCACACATCATCCATTTAACCAATCAGGCACATATTAATTTAAGGGAAATGCTGACATTTTTTACTACAGATAAAGGAACAACGATGTCTCAGCTATTTTCGGTTATTTGACTGTCAATACATTTTATCAAGTATTAATTAATTATCAAATATTCTCTTTCTATCAAACATAACAATAAACATAAAACATAAACAATTAAGGAGATGTTCACATGTATCTATTTCAATTACCCTTCAATAACTACAAAGCAAAATTGTTTTCTATTCAGAACTTGGCCTGCACGTTCAAAATATAGGTAATTTTAGGTATGAAATTATTATTTTTTTTCCTGATAAGAACTTTGCAAAGAAAAAATTTCAATAAGAATTGATTTTGGAATAAAGAAATACATACAGACACAAACGTATGTATCAACACAGATTCCAATTATAATCTAATAACATAGCAGTTACAAAAACAATCTCTTACCTGACTGTACAGTCAAATCCATTTTTTGTGGTTGATACATCAAAGGACCATCTTCATCTAATGGTAGAACACATTTTTGAACAAACCTCTTTCTTGCGGTTTGATTATGAATCTTTTGAGGGGAGATATCAAAATTTCTTTCTTCTCCCATCCTTTTATTTTTCAAGAGTTCTATCAGTGTAAGTGACTGGGTTTTTTTTTCATCATGCAGTAATGATTTTGCTTCATCACATTCATTGAGGCAATTCAGCCTTTCTTCCTCTGATGCAGACACCGATATATCTTCAGTCTTTAGGCCATTGCGGTATGCTTCAAGAGGTATAACATTTTGAGACAAAAAGTCATCATTTGATGAAAGTTTCTGAGCAACAAATGGTCTGGGAATAACACGACGACTGTTCAATGCCTTAAGGATTTTTTCGTATTTTTCTTCATTTTGCATCATTTCATTTAGAACACAGATTGGAGATTTATGCGCATCCCATTTGGTTTTACCAAGCCTTTTTAGGTGTCCTCGCACATGATTAGATAATCCAATTTTAGTGTCAAACCAACCTCCGCAGAGCTGGCATGTGTGTTCTGTAGAACTTTCAGATTTCTCAATTGCTACAAAAAAAAATGAGTGATTTATCCATTTGCCAGACATTAGGATGCAGCTTACTTAAAAACATACACGTTAAAACATTCAAACAAGAGAACAAATAAAAAACTACGGTAGTCAGGATACTATAAAATAAGTTAATATTCATGTTACACATTTCTTACAGCTGAAAACCTGCTGAAGAAAAAGCTTACCTTTTCTAACTCGTTTCACTGGGGTTCCTGTCACAGTTCTTTTGAAATGCTGCATTTTGTCACTTGTAGCTATCTGCTCAGGTGAGACAACATGGCGTGCCTCATAACTTAATCCAGCTCTGTGAAGATGCCCACGGACATGATTAGACAATCCAACACCAGTTTCAAAAGTTGCTGGACAGTATGGACAGTTTTTTTTCTCAAGTGATAAATCAGTCCAGTGAAAAACTGAATTATGCTTTGGCAATGTTGTACCTATGTTTTCCAAATGATGATGATCTTGGAAATCATGCAGATAATTGTTACCTTCGCCATCTTCATAATATTCAAAATAAAATCCATCATTTTGTTCATATCTAAGAGACGATTTACCACCACCTTCTTCTTCCATTTTACCTTTAAATAAAGGGAACAGGTTTACATGGTCCTGATTAATATCACTGTAAGAGCCATCCTCCATAGACCGTGTAGTGTAATCACACAGTTCAATATTATCCCATGAACTTTCATCGTCCGTTTCATAGCTGTCTTTTTTCCCAGCAAGTTTCTGCAAAACAACAACAGTCATTTTATGTAGAATGCCTGGAAAACTGTCCAAATCATCTCCTGCTACAGATCCTCCCCTTTTGGGTCTTTTAATCAATTTTTTTTTACAGTTACATGCTTATTTTTTATAGACTCTTTGTCTTTTTTTCATCACAGTTAAGAGAATCCACAATAAACCTTATTATGAGAATTATTTGAAGACAATAAAGGTAACAACCTGACAGATCTTGTAGCATCCCCTTTTAAGTGTAAAAAAAAATAAGGACTGCTAGTTTTCACAATCCTATATATGCTTATGTGTGCGTGTATGTACGTATATATACACAAACACATACATGCATAGTTTTTAGATTTCCTGCATGATGTAAATCTTTAGGATTTGGTTCAGTGCTATTTCTATTCAAAATAAACCTGTCTGCAGAGCTTTGACTATACACACTTACAGGTGACTGTGCAACGCTTTTCCGAGCCTTCTGTATCCTGGAGGGTCTCTTGTGGAGTTTTGCAAAGTGACTCGTCTGGAATGCAGAGCCAAATGGTCGTTTCAGATCTTGTTTTAAAACGGAAGTCTTTGGAAAGGCAGATGCTTGCTTGATGAAATGTTTAGTCCTGCTACCAAAATTTAAAGCTTCTTCTATACCAAGCCTTTTTCTTTTATCTAGTCTAAGGCGACTGCCAAAGGGATCTATGCAAGCTGACGGATGCAAATACTCCACATGTTTTTTTAAAATGCTTCGGGCTGATGTAATAAAAGGACACATTTTACACATATAGTCAACTGTCTTTTTTGAGGATTCCATATAGGAATCTTTCATTAATGTCTTTTTGTGTGTTTTTCTCTGGGTAATGTCTGTAGTGATCATTGCACATTTCACTACTGCCCCATGAGCAAGCCCTCGATGGCATTCAAGTTCATTCTCTGTCACAGCCATAAAGTTACATTCTTCACAGCAGTAGTATCTTTTATCTTTTTCATGGGTTTTAGCATGCTGCACAAAGGTTTTGGGACAATTGGTACCAAACACACATTGTGGACATTGTAACCGTGCACTCCTACCCTCATCCTGAAGTTCTTTTAATTCACGAATTTCCTCCATCAATTTCTGTCTTCTTTCCTGATGAATTATCATATGTTTAAGAAGGGAATTGCGATCCCTAAAGGTCCGGCCACATTCCCTACATGCATAAGGCCTCGAAACATTTAAATGACGAAAGTGCCTGTTGCCATCCAAGTGATACATCATGTGCCTGTGCAGATGCTTTTTTTCCCTAAAATTCACATTGCACTTTGTACAGGGATAAAAAGATGGCTCATCAGAAATGAAATTAGATGGTGATTCCAAGTCATCTTGTTCACATTTGTTCAACAACGTATTAGAAAGAAAAGTGCTACTGTGAACAGGGGAAATATCATCTGCACACTTATTACTTGGATTATAAATCAGTTGTTGGATGGCATCCACAACTTCCAATTCCTCATCTGTAGATTCAGGCTTTACTCTTGCTAATGAATATTTTTGTGATTCTATTACTTGTACATTCTCACTCTGCTCCAAAAACTCAATATCTACTGATTCAGAATTGTCAGGAATATAATTGGATTCGTTAAAACAGTCCTCAGTGTAGCGAGTTATTTTGCTAACATCCATCTTTCTTTTTCTCCTTTTCTGTATGCCAACTTTAGGTTGAACTGGTGACTCTTCTACGGTTTCTTCATTTGTCATAAGGAATTCTATGTACTCTTTCTGTGGATTCCAGCTTACATCACTTTCTGTTCTGAAGTCACCTGCAGCTGAGGAAATCCCTGTTAGTGATTTGCTACCATCATCTTTTCCTAATGAATGTCTGCTATCCTCACACACATCTACTTGGCTTATTAAAGTGCTATCTGATTTTATGCTTTTTCCTATTGATGGCTCTACGTCACAAGCAACTGAAGCAGAGGGAGGTAGATTTTTCATGGAATGTGATAGGTTCTTAGCATGTGCTGCTTCAGGTAACAAGAACAAAACCGGACTTGAATTTTGGGTTGATGGTTTTGTGGGAAGTTGAAGATCAGGTGCCACTGTGACAGACGAAGGAGAATCTGTTTGATGGCCCACAGCTTGTGCATTAGTTAATGAAATGCTGCCTTGTTTCATAATGGAAATCTTAGTTAAACTGGAGTGTGGAACTGGTCCATTAACTGAAGTTTCTGTAGGCAGAACAAAATTTTCACTGGAAACAGCAGGAGCCCCAGTATGTATAAATATAGGTGTTTGGCCCCCGCTTAAGGCGTTTTCAGACTTGTCTGTTGATAGATCTTCAGGCAAAGTCAATGTATTATTTTGAAATGATGTTTCACTCTCTTCTAATTTGGGAATGCCACTCTTCTCAGAGATGAAATTACTGTCATCTAGCAGTCCTTTAGCACCAATGAGATCAGTGTTGATTTCTGCCTCATCCATACTGCTGACATTCTCTGTCCTTTAAGCACATTTACTCTAAAGTAAAAATAAAAAGATCCATATTAGAATGCACATTAGCATAACAATAGTTTTAAGATTAAACATGATTGTTTAAAAATATTCTTGTGTCACCGAAAATCACACGTACAAAAACATACTATTAACGAAGAGATTAATAATTTCAGAAGTATACCTAGTTCTAAAATTCAAATTCAGTGTAGAATTATAGAGCAGAGATGCACAAATAATTCAAAAGAGATACATTAAGATGTACACAAAGCTTCATGTACTACAGATGCACTTTGTATGGAAGTATTTCTTCAGATGGATTTCACTCTATTACAAACATTCCATAAATTAAAATCAAGGAAGATTTTATGTTTATCAAAATAAAACACCTTATTATAATATACATCGTAGCAAAGCATCAATTCATTTTATATACTGAATGCACCACACATTTTCATCAAAACAATACTTTTAGCAAGCTGTGAAAAAAAATAAAAATAAAGATTACAAATAAAGATGAAGTTTGACAAACACTTCTATATAAGTAAGATGATCATTCCTAGTCAACAATCTACCTTATGTTCATCCCAGTACTCATGTATATAATCATATTTGTAAGTTCATTATGAGATTAATTTTTTTTAAACTGTAAAATCAGCTAAAGTGCTGACCACTTGTAAAAGCTCCCCCAAGCAACAGTATATGACAAATATCTTGTTATATCTGCATGTAATAAAAAAGAGCTGAGATTTTAAATGCTAAGTTGTTGAATCTTAAATTATAATTGCCACTGCATATGCAGTATCTTTTCCAATTTAATACTTGTAGGCACAATGAACACTTTGGAGAAACCAGGAGATAAGAAACTTAAAAGGAATATAAAGGATTTGCACAGTATCTCCTATCAAGGCTACATTATTGATTTATTCTGCCATTCAGAGCTACTGTACACATGTAAGAAAAAAGTTAATTACTAATACAGAGTGAAAAAACTGCAACCTTCCAGATATTGCTGTATTACTAATGTACCAAGGACAAATGTTCATAAGGTTATTGAGAAAAAATACTATCATTCAACAACGTCTAGAGAATTATCAATTTCAATTTAAAATTATATTTAGAGAACATACAGAGAGTACTTGATTTACAATCATTCAGTGAAAAACTGTTCAAAGTTATGATGGTCCTGAACAAAATGATTTATGACTGATCCTCACCCTTACAACCACTGCCATGTCCCAGTGGGCAACTGATCTACGTTCGGGCACTTGGCAACCAGGATGTATTTACCATAGCTGCATCATTCTAGGGTCACGTGATCACCACTTACAAGGTCCTCTTAGTCCAGCGGTATCAAACTCGATCCTGTTGCAGGCCACATCAGGAGTTTGCTTGCCCTGGGGGGCGTGGCCTGGTCATCGCAGCCAATTTGGATGTGTGGCCGGTCCCAGAGTGGTAGGAGCCTATACCTCGCCATCTCCAGGACAGCCCCACAGGCCAACTCTGCAGCCTATCGCAGGCCGGCTGGCATGCTTAACATGTTTGTCTTAGATAGACTTTGCTTCTACAATTAACATGAAAACTGCATAGTCTGGCAGAGAAAGGATGAGTTACTAGATACTTATGTTTATCTTATACAGGTAGTCTTCAGTTAGCAATCACTCATTTGGTGACTTTCTGAAGTCCCTACAGTGCTGAAGAAGGAGACTTACAGCTGACTGACTCTTGAGGATGTGACTGTTGCAGCGCCTCTGCATCCAATTTGATCACAATTCGAGCACTGTTGCTTTTACAATGCAATTACATGATCGCCTTTTACAACTTTCTGTAAGGAACTGTCTCTCCCCTCCAACGCCGAGATAAATGGACTCACCACTCTGCAGTTTGAATCACTTTACTCAAAACGGAA
>JANHJO010005143.1:209493-227928 GCA_032468235.1 Pseudoxyrhopus heterurus | reverse complement strand
TTTCTTTCTTTTCTTTCCTTCTCTCTCTTTCTCTCTCTCTCTCTATATATATATTCCTGCTTTTATTATTATATATATTTATTATAATATTCCTTTATTATATATATCCCTGCCTTTATTATTACTTTTATAAACAACTCAAGTGGCTAACATATCCAACACACCTTCCTCTTATTGTCCCCACAACAGTTCTGTGAAGTGGTTTGCTTAGAGAGAGTGATTGGTTCAAAGTCACCCACTTGGCGTTCATGCCTAATCAATCAATCAGAAGAGAGCTGGAAGGGACCCTGGAGGTCTTCTAGTCCAACCCCCTGCTCAAGCAGGAGACCCTATACCATTCCAGACAAGTGACTGTCCAGTCTCTTCTACAAAACCTCCAGTGATGAAGCACCCTCAACTTCTGACGGCAAGCTGTTCCTGTCAGCGTTCCAAAGAAACTTCCCCATCGCCATTCAGCCCTCAGTGACAAAGTTCATCCAAGTAAAAATGTATTTAGAGAAGTCATGTTGGCACATCTGGGAAAACCCGAATCTGAAAGTTCCGGGTTTTCCCTTCATAGCTGAAAATCCAAAACCCATCCCCTGCACCCATCAGTCCATCACGTGGTCCAATCCCCGGTCGTCCCAACTGGAGACACTCCTTCAACCAGTCCTATCCCAGGTGCAGGATGGCACGGCCTTGACTCAGAAGAAGAATGTTGCTATGTCTAAACTTTCCCCTCTCTCTACAATCCTCCCTCCCAATTTCCCAGGCACTAAAATGTGGCAGCGTGGAAGCTCCTAAGAAAAATGGCTTCTAAAGCTGACAGTTTAATTGCTTTCAATGTTGTAAGCCACCCAAAGTCACCAAGAGACGAGATGGGCAGCAAACAAATGTAGTAAATAATATATAAATAGAATATTATAATACTGTAAAAATATTGACTGTAAAAATATTGAAGTTTAAATGTAATGTTGGTGCTTAGTGTCTTTGGAATAATCACTATTAAGTTGAAACTTCATAGTTTGATAAATTTGAAATCAACAGAACAAAATTTTGAACTGCCTTAAGCTGTTCGCTGTCATTTCTTGCATTATTTCTGTTACTTAACTCTATAAATGAATGTCTTGACTCTTGCTTTGCAAAAAAAAAATCAATTTAATTTACTTTCAGGCTGTCTGCTCTCTTTTTCAGATTATGACATTTGCAAAGGTAGTGATTAATATGATTTCTGTATATTCCCACTCACTCTTACATGCAACTGAATTGTAATATAACTTTCATCAGAATATATATGGTTCCCATTACAGTGGATGTTATAATGTATAATGAATTCATATTCAAAGGCTACTGGTAATTTGCTTTACTTCTATAATTAGAATCAAATATTAGTTTAAAAAAAGGACAAAATGGCTATGTGATTCTGTAAACAGAACACCTTTAATATAACACTGCAAGAGACTGATTAAGCAATTGATGTATGCAAGTTATTTACCACTGATTTTGATGGGAACAGCTTTGAGGTACCTGAAATAATATTTGTAAACATATTTCTAGCCTTTTAATGAAAGCTGAAATTCATTTTATAAAAAGTAAATTCCATCATTTCATAAGCCATTGACATTTGTGCTTATTTAGAACACAGGTGGGTAAATTTTAGCACTTACTGTTTGGGTTTAGTAATCAGGATAAATAAACACATTAAATTTAATAAGGGACTCATGGTGCTGCTGTTGTAGATGTGGAAGAAAATTTATTTTAAAAAATGGAAAAATAACTTTTATTCTGAGAAACCGAGTATTTTGATTTTTAATTACATTGTACAATTATATCTTTTTGTTGATACCTCTCAGCTTTATTTATCTAATGGCTGGTAGAGGCAGACAGAGGTATGTACGCATGAAGGAAAAATGTGAAATAAATGTAAATAAATACTGAAAACAATTCCATGGAATCTTAAAAGTTGACACTGCTTTTCATTTGATTTATTGATTTATTTTCTATGTACTACATGGGCCATACTTTTAGTAAGGAAATGTAGGGCATTGCAACATAGTGAGTCAAGCCATTGCTAGCTCAGTATCAACTACACCAGAACTGAAGAAACTTTGGCATATCAGATGTTACTAAAATGTACCTCTTATCATTCATTAGTTAAGTACCAGTTGTGTAAGATCTTAATTTCTGCAGTGAAGCAAATAAGATTTCCCCACCCCTCAACAATGGTTGCCTTATTGTATCATCTACTTGTTTGCCTCGATATAACTTCTAAAATTGTTTCAAGGCCTAGCATAGGATGCCTGATATCCATTTCCAACAAGTAAATTACTGAGATACCTTCAGGTATTGCAAAAAAAATAATTATTAATTTATCAAAATTGGACAGTGGGCAGTTAACAAGTTCCACCAATCCTTTCATTTGTGAATGTAACTTTACTTGAGACCATAATAGCCACAAAACTACCTCTTCATTTTTCCTATTTTAATTAAAATCCCTTATTCTATTTAAAGACATTTCTCCTTCACAAATTTCAGTGTGTTATTCTATTCAGATTCTATTCAGATTAGAGTTATATTATCAGAGGGGTTAATGGGGAAATGCTTTCTATAAGTGACAAATATTTCTTCCTTTGACATGTGGCTATAATTTGAATAAACTCATTAATTCATGTCTTCATTTTATTGAGAGATCTTTGAAGGAAGAAGATAGAGCTTAAATGGCTATATAAATATTCAATATTTTCTATTTTTAAAAGTTATATTAGTTAAATATAAATGTAGCTTAATGTTGGCAGTACACTACACGTACTTCCTAATTAGTGGGATGTGGACAACTGTATATTGGTTTGTAAGATAAATTTTAGAACAGAAAGCCTAACTTGTGTAGAACAGTGTGTCTATCCTTGAATGAGCTGGACTCAGATTGAGCTTTTGGTATCATGTGCCCAAAGTGACTGGTACTCTGTTCATGCCTATGACTACTTTACTGCAAATCATTATGAGAAAAACCTCATAATGATTTTCCAAGGGCAACAGAGGTCAATATCATGGGTGCATAGCCATGATGACAGCCATGATTTATGGAACATAGTGACTTGGAATACAAGAGAGGAATGTGGTCAAAAGTATAAATGAAATGAAGGAATGAAAATTCACTTTTTTCTGTGCGCTTATGGAACTAAGGGAAAGAGAGAGAATGTAGTACCGGTAGATCTAAACGAAGTCAACATTTTTTAATTGGGAAAGATTTTGGTGATTGCACGTGATAAACCTAGAGGTGTTGGTTACAGCTGATATCCCCCAAAATAAGACCCACCCTGAAAATAAGCCCGAGCCTGATTTTTTTGGGTATACATCCTGGGACTGGAAGATTTAAATGAGAATTCCTTGCCCTGGGTGGACTCATTTTTTTCTGAACAGTCACAGGGAGACCCAGATTCTAATCCATGGTTAGCCATGGACGTAGTGGGCACTTGTCTCTCAGCCCAACCAATCTTATAGAGTGGTAGTAGCGGTGGTGGGGAAATGAGAAGGGCTTATTTGAATGCCAGAAAAGAAAATACATGAGTGGGATAGAAATATAACAAACAGGCAAAATTCCATTCATATTTGTGTCCTACGTTATATAAAATAAAATAATTAAATTGAATTAAATCTGAATAAGTAATGATTTTTATGCCAGTGTTATTTAGCAATTAAGGTATTGGGTTAGGTAGGGCAGACTTAGTTCATGTTTATAAGCTATGGAATCTCACTCTCTATATACCCCATAAGGTTGTTTTATGGGGGAAAAATTGAAGGAGCAAAAGCTATATACTGTATGTCAATTTGAGCTTTGGAGGAAAGGCAGGATAAAGATCTAACATACAAAAAAGCAAAATAAACCAATATATGTTTCAAATCAATATCAAAACAGTTCAGAGAATAAAAATAATTGATTAAACTGCAACAATAAGAAGTAGTAAAAAATAAACTTCATATAAGTTATACCAAGGAGTTAACACAATGTGCTTTAGTAGTAAATAATGAAATGTTTAACACGCATTAGTTTAATTATTTACACTCAAATCTATTGCAAGCTGCATAACATTAAAGGTATAGAAACTAAAATTATTTTATGAACTCATCTTTAAGACTGGCTTGAGTGTTCAGTCCTTTCAAGTATCAAAATACTGGGGAGAGGTGGCTGAGAATATCAGCACCAGTTAGCTCATGCATTCCCTTCAGCTGTCCTTTTAGTATGGGGTCCCTGAACATTAGGTACCCAAACACCTTTATCAGCAGAGATGGGTGCCATGCCATTTTGTTTCAAGAAAGACACAACTGAAAAGTCCAGGTCACTTCCAGTACTCAAAATAGGGGTAAATATATTAATGTTCAATATGTTTTAATCTTTGCAAGGTTATAAAAATACAAGGTTATGTATTTTCTGGCATTTAATATATAGAACAATCCTGAAATTAAAATAGCACGTCTTAGTAATTGTAATTATGAACACTTTCCCCCCCCGCAAAGTATGAAAAAGAAGATCTCTTTTAAGAAATCATTATATACCTCCCTTTATTAGGATGGATCTAGGACATATGTTTTCTCAAAATTCCAGGATCAGGTTGATGACTGGCATACTAGCCATTTTAAACACCATTCCAGAAATGTTATATCTAGGACATATTGTACAAATTGTGTGAAGACCAAAAACCCCATTACGCTCAATGCATTATTGCATTTAAGATGACTGCATTTAACAATAGAAACAGTGCAATCAGGCAGGATAAAGGCTATTAGTATCAGACATATATGGAAACGGAGTCGCATTGATACAGATCATTATTCCATCTGCTCATCAGACAGGAAGTAGTTCCACGCATACTTTCCCAGCAAAATCTAGTCCTGCCAGTGATTGAAGTGTGGCTTTATGACAGTGTTTCGCAACTTTAGAATGTGAGGACTTTAAGTCCCATGAAGTCCACAGTTGCCAATAATGGGAAAGACTGCTCCATGAATATAGAGCACGTATGCTCACAAAGTACCATAGTAAGGATGAGTTTGTATCAGGGGTGGGTTTCTACCAGTCTAACAACCGGTTCGTGAGTGCGCACTTTGCGCACTGCATGCGCGTGTTCCTTTAGTAAATAGCAAGAGAACTCACTTATTACTGCAACTCCAGTGAGTCAAAACAGCTGACGGGCGGCATTCGCGCTGCCGTGCCAATCAACTGGGCTTCTCAAAAGCCTTCTAAAGGCTTCTATAGCACAGAGGCGGGTGGGAGGGCCCACATTGCATTGCTGGCAGAACGGTTTGCCCGAACCGGCTCAAACAGAACTACCGGTTTGCCTGAACTGGGCCGAACTGGTAGCAACCCACCTCTGGTTTATATCAATATAGTACCCTGTATGTTTATTGTTTATATCTAATGTAAGTTTGCAATGAGATTAATTTTCATCAGGACTACAGTATGGAAAGAATCTTAAATTTCTTCCTTCCAGCCTATCGTAGCCCTAATTGTGTTCAATGCAATCTTAGATTTAATAAGAACTTTGGCCTCAAAAATAGTCTAACTGACTGTGAAATATCCAACTTGATATCTATTTACAACCTTGACTTTCTGCAAGTGATTCTAACATCTGCTTTAACTGTGCTCCACAGCTTTCAGAGATCTATCAGTGTGCGATAGACATATAATGAAAGTCAGTAAAGGCTGAAAGGAGCTTGTCCCTCATACAGAATCCATGAATTGGTAATAGTTATGGGAAAAGTTATAGTCAAAGGGATTATCCTTTCTCAGGCAGAAAAAGAAGTGTTTAAATTATGAATAGTGTTCCAGAGAACAAATGAACAGGATCACAAACCACAAGGAAGAGATAACATCATGAATGAGACAAGTTGCTCATTGGCAGTTTCAAATGGAAAGAAATTGTAATGACATGCTGTCATTAACATGTTGCCATACTTAGTTTTACTCAATGTTGGTTATGTCTTTACTATTAATACTGAAAGGCTGCAATTTACTGAATGACTTTTAAAACCCCAGACTCACAGCTACCACAGAAACTCATCCAACTCCTTTGGTTAAATAGGCATCTATCTTTTTTGCTTTTCATTTAGCAACAGGGGCATAATTTGTCCCAAATTAAAGTGGTGGTGGTAATGAATTTAAGTATTTCGTAAATACTCCTACTTTTTTCCCCATTGACCAAGATTAACTGTGGCTATGGAAACAATTGTTATTTCAAGATAATACGCTTGAAAACAACAAAGAGAACAAAGGAAAAATGCAGAGAAAGAGATGTCATGAAATAAAGAGTTTTTATAACTTTAGACAAAATCTATGATAGATGTTGACAAAATATTAAACTTCAGTGACATCATATCATATCAAAGCCATGGCTTTCTCAGCTGGAATATGTGGCTGTCAAGGCTGGATCATCAGATAGGCAGAATGAAGAAAAAATGATCTCTGAGATGTGGTAGAGGAGAAAATTGTTGAAAGTACCTTGGGTCACAGGAAAATTGAATAGTAAGTGAAGAAAAACTAGATTGTTTACTGGAAGCATTAAGATTAAATTTAAAACTCTGCTAGAGAAATGGCTGTTTTTAAAATGCGATAAATAAAGGAACAAGTGAACAAATCTTAAATATTTTGGACACATAAGGAGAAGGCAAGAATCACTGGAGATTTTTTTTATTGCTGAGAAGGCACACACAAACAGTAGATTAAAAGGTTTTATTATACAATATTAGGAAACTTTTCTGATTTGATGACATTTGTGCAGCAGTTAATTTTGAAATATTCTGAGATTCCACTGATCAAAACTCCCATTTTTAAACTTTTTCTGCTTGATTTTTAAATATATTCAAAATATATTTATCTTCCTTATTTCTTTCCTCTAGCACTTTTACTTCTAATGTCATCTAATAGAAGGCAAAAAGAAAACAAAACAGTTTGCATCAGGACATCACAACACTTTATAACTTCCCCCCTTTGCTCCTATTGGGCATTCATATTTCAGAAGTCTATACTGAAGTTTTCCAAGTGAAGGATGTCAGTGTTCCAAAGAAACTTCCCTATTTCCATTCAGCAGTCAGAGACAAAGTTCATCCAAGTAAGAATTTATTTAGAAAAGTCATGTTGGCACATCTGGGAAAACCCAAATCTGAAAGTTCCAGGTTTTCCCTTCATAGCTGAAACTCCAAAACCCATCCCCTGCATCCATTAGTCCGTCACATGGTCTAATCACTGGTCGTCCCAATTGGAGACATTCCTTCAACCACTCCTATCCCAGGTGCAGGATGGCATAGCCTTGACTCAGAAGAAGAATGTTATATCTAAACTTTCCTCTCTCTGTAAAGCTGAGAAGGATTTGCAGAGCATCATGTTTATCTTAAATTATACTCTCCCAGTATTCAGATATAGATAAATATTTTGTTTGACCATTCGCTATTTATTTTCACCTTTATTCAGTTAGGTTATTTACATCTCTGTCTTCTCCATGGAATGTCTTCACTCTTACCATCACTAATGAAGAGCCCTATATTAGGAATAGCACACTTGGGAGCTGGTCAGCACCAAATGTTGCCAAACATCTATTGGAGTCCCAGATATGCTACCCAATAAATCTAGACCTCTGCAATTAGAAGGCCCAAACAAGCAATGACAGCAACATTGGAAGCTCTGCTGTTCTGGGAAAGGGCCAGTTGGTGCTGAGAAGAAGATTAACAGCCCGCATCTGTCTTGGTTGTACAGTGAACACACAACTGTGATGGCCAACGGCACATACAAACTGGATCGGCATTTTGCTTAAACCTTGGCATTGATAGTTCACAATTGCTGTGTTAGCTAAATGATACCACATTATGTAGAGAGCTACATACATAATTGCAGTGTGGGATGTTAAGTGAGGTTATTGCCGCTTTGGAAAACCTCTTGAGCCTTCTCCTTGTTCTACAGCAGACTATATTTTTCTTTGAATAGCCTGTCTGAATCAGAAAAAAGCACAAGGAAAAGAATTAATTACATGATTTAAAATCTTTAGCTGTGGATGCTAGGTAATAAACAAATGAAATAAAGTTGATTTTTGCCCTTTCAAATGCCTTTTCCATTCTGCCTACTTGGAGGATAATACAATAGATGGCAGTTTTGTTTTTCATTTTAATTACCTTGCATGATGTACCATACTTTTTTCTAATCCGTTTAGATCTAATTTCCCTGGTCTTTTGCCTAATATGTCCAGAGCAGGACAGATAAATAGCAACCAAGCATAGGAAATTTGGGTCATTGCAGAGGCGAACTCAGACAAGGGCAAATCAATGGCTGAATGCCAGGAAATCATTATTTAGGAACTTTGTGGGGGTGGAAATGAAGGTAGAAGCCAGCAAGGAAAGAAACTGGGTGGAACTCTGCAAATTCATGGTGGCTGGCTGGCTAATCACCCTAACAAGCAGACAGTTCTGTCAGCAAAGATAGGCCTGGTCTGGCTGAAACAACTGCTGCCTGGAGCCTAATTTGCTATCTGTTTGAACAACAATTCTTTTCCAGCACTAACTGTTATGCAGCATAATGCTAGTAATTAGTACTAGGAAATCCTTCACTGGCTGCTACTAATACCCTAGGCATTTTATTTATTTATATTTGCAATTTAGACAACCCAACAGGTGCAGAGTGAGTTAAATATTTTTTTCCCTTGCATTTATCCCCACAACAGACTTCAGAGTCAGTCATTCATTATTCCTGTAAAATGAAACACAGGTGGAAAAATGCAAATCTCTTGAAGTCATCTATTAAGTTCATATTAAATCAATTCTACAAAAGAACAGAAACTGGAGGTATCAGTCAATGTTTGTGGGTTTATTGTTTACCATTAGATAATGTTGCAAATAAAAGTTAAGGAAATAAGATAAAATGTGGTATTTGGATTTTTTTTAAATAAAACTTAAACAAATGTTTAAAAATGGAAGATTAAATCTAGGCAAGAAATCCCTTGATGAGTAAGACCTCAAAACATCTCATATTTTCCTATTCCACAAATCTCATCAAAACTGAATAAAACTATTAACAATTAAATTTTGACCTTAGCTGTGAAATAGACAAATGGCAATGAAATCGAGAGTAAATTTCTGAAAAATTGGTAAAAAAAAAAATCAGATAACCTTGGGTCCCTTTGGAACAGGCGTCACTTCTTTGAGGTGGTCAGGTCCTATAACAGTTAATGCAAGGACTTTTGAAACTCTTTTATTATAGAATATAATAAAATCATCTTGAAAACCCGTCAGAAATTTTTCTCTAGTTCCTTTTATACCGAACATAATCAAGGTAATATTAATTTGAGTTTCTTTCTCATTCCTTTTTCTTTACTAGAACTGAGTTGTCTTTTATTTACTATACTAGTTCTTGTATTCCTTTCTCTAGGTTTCCTCCATACATCTATTACTGCAATATGGTAAAGGTTGGCAGATTTTGTCACTGAATATAGGCTATTTCAATCCTGCCACTAAGTTTATATGAGGGCTGGAAACATTTGATCAGTGGTTAAACATGAACATAGAACATTGGATCATATGTCTGGAAGGAACTTCAGAAGTCTTTTAGTCCTGCTCAAGGCAGAAGATCTTATACCATCTTGTTTGAATAGTTGTACAGTCTATTTCTGAAGACCTCCATTGTTGGAGCACCTATAACACCATGTGGCAGTTTTAAAAATGAAACAGTCCTACTTCTTGGTGTGTTCATAGGATTTGCAAGCTTTCAAAACCTTGCCCTTCTAATGAATGCTAAGGCCCATAGGATGAAAAACTAGAAGCCTCAGACTTCCTATGCCAGAACTTTTCTGGATTTTTACATCCTGGTCCCATCTCTTGCTTTAGGGTAATGGCTTAGAAGTTCCTGATACTATCACCTGAGAGCAGAGGTGGTATTCAGCCAGTTCTGAGAGGTTCAGGAGAATTGGTAGCAATAATTTTGATTGGATCGGAGAACCAGCAAATACCACCTCTGATTGGCTGATTGCATAGTCACGTCCACCAAGCCACGGCCACAGAACTGGTAGTAAATTTTTTTGAATCCCACCACTGTTTGAGGGGGCACCTCGTCTAGCTTGTATTTCCTACGTTTGTTAAAAAACAGGATGTCCCCACTCTTAGTTGCTTGTCAATAAAAAGTCAAAGTGTGAAAATAAAAATAATTTTCATAATGCCACCTCTAGCTTATGAAACATACATGGGTGGTAATTAGAAAATTCAATGATAAATCAATCTCACAAGAGAAATATACAATCAAACTTCATTGTATAAAAAGATAAAAAGATGCTTAAAATATTAAAAAGTAGACATTCAGTAAGAAGAAAGCTGCCAGATCACAGTAATGAGCAATCTTGCAAATTAGTTAAAAAAGGAAAAACATAATTAAAAAATACAGTATTTTGTCAGACCACAAGATGGCAATGATTTGATATAAATGAAGTTTTCTGCAAAAAATATTACAGTTCCAAAGAACATTCTAAAGGAAAAAAATAATATATTCTTGGTCTGAAATATAAAGGAAGGCTACTATTGAACACTGAACCCCAGAACTTATATAGACAGCTAAAGCAAGCAAGCACAAACCTAGCTATAGGTTTAGCTGTTTCTATAGTAGCCTGCATCAAGGTTTCTCCAGCTTCTTTGAGATTCCAAACACAAGAAGCTGTTCAAGATCTCTTTCCCTAGACCTATATTTTAAAAGAGCAAACATTTCCTATATTCATAAAAGGAGAGGCTGAGGTGACCTGACATGGGCCATCCTTCATTCATGGAAATATGGATTGTGAGTCTATGTCTGCAATCTACAGAATGTAGACATACAGGCTACATTGCAACAGCTCTTATTTATTTAATTTAGGTTTCTGCCCTGCCCAACCATGTCACAGTGCTCATTTATTTGTCAATATGTTAATATCACCCTTGGAGTTGTTCCATTACATGTCCTAATTCATAGGAAATGAGGCAGATGTTAGATTGAAATGGACTGCAAGAACATGAGACAGAAGGTCCACTTTATTATTCTTCTGATGGAAGGTGACTTTTTATTTATTCAAGTCTTGGTTAAAATTAGTATAACACTGCTTTTTTCTATTATTTTGATTTATTACAACTTTAGATTATTAATCTGGGGGGGAAACAATTTTGTGAAACAGAGAGAAAGTCAAAGAGCTTTCAGTGTTACATTTGACAGTTTTACATTTATATATACCATTCACATCTTTATGACATCCACAGCTTTGGAAAGTGAATAGTTTTTGTACATTTTAGATAAGTCCAGGACACCAAATGTAAATTTATAATATTTGCCCAACAGCTATTCTGCCTTTCCTTAAATCAGATGTTTGCTTTTAGATTTAATTGGTAATCTCAGTGAGCAACCTCTTAACCTGCTGTCAAATATTGTTTGTTATTGTAAGATTTCTAGTATCAACTTTGTACTTCAGGTCTGAAAAGACATTGGCTTTTACTCCACGGTATTCATATATCCAATATCTACTTGAAAAATGTGGATGGAAAACAATATATTTGGGTCTCTTATTGCACACACTGACTGAAACACACCGAGTAGGAGATATTTCTACCACACTGCCACAAATCATAGGAACATGTGTCACTGCATGAGCTGGGGCAATGTAGCTAATTAGAGATGCATATATCCCTATCATTTGTGGCAGTGGAATATAGTGATAATGTTTTTAATAGCAGACAACCACATAGTAGTTTCCAAGCTTTCATAACATGCAAATTGTCTTTCCACTTAAAGTGAAACCTGGTACTTGAAAGCAGAAAGCACAACAACATTTTATTGAGCTACTCAATGAAGCCAGCCAAAGTACAAAGAAGCAAATCTATTTATTTTATTTATAGGTTGCTAATACAAAGTGGAAATGATTGAAACAGAATGACATATTTTCTTCCTCCCATTTTAAAGTCAAGTATTGCTGCCAGTCTCTAGTTGATGAAAATGTATTATTTTGTCTGTATTTATGACAGATTGAGAGAGTGTTGTCTAATACCATCATCTAACTATCAGTAAAATATTATCTATATAAACTGAAAGATGAAAGTGGGTTACAGCTGTCATTGCATTAATCATGATGCCACAGAATAAACAGATCTATGTATTTGAGAAAAGCTTCCCTCAGTAGATTTCTTTTTTGTAATATGTTTGGACAGGTCAGTCTGCAGGGGAAAACTCAAATCCAAGAATGCACCAGTATATAGCTTTCAATGCCTCCTGTTCTGAGAGACCACAGTAGATTTTCATTTTAAGATGAATTTGTGTAAACTGGAACAGATTATATAATCAAATGTTTGTCTTACTATGAATGATGAAAAGGGAGCATGTGCAGACCTCAGTCAGGGTAGGTGGGTAGGATTGCATTTGCATGTGCAAGTGGGGAGGTGTGCAGAGTGTGAGCTGAAGAGGGGAGCTTGGAAGTACAACAATGGAGCAGTAGCAATTCAGCCATAGCTTCCCTGCCTGCAGCCCTGGGGTCTTGCTGACTGCTGCATGCAAGAGAGACATTGCTGGGGCCTCCTCACTTGCAACACCCACAAATCCTTCTACCTGATTTCTATTCATTTTCTGGTAAACTTTAGCAAGATATCTAGAGTATTACTCTAGTAATGTTTGCCTTGGATATACGGACTTTAGGATTACAGCTGGAGTTCAGTAATGGAGTACAGCTTCTGCCAGTAATAAAAATTCCATCTGTAATTAATTATAATTAAGTAAACATTATTTTTGTTTTGCCTCTAAAACATGTTCTGTATACTATTTGCTCATAAGAAGTATATGAAAGATGCATATGAGACAGCGCAGTGAAATAATTTAAACTGGGGCTGCCCTTGAAGAGTATTGGAAGCTTCAGCTGATGCAAAATACAGCCACCTGGGCAGTTATGGGACCCAACAGAAACAGAAATGGAATAACAGAGTTATAAGGGACTTGGAGGTCTTCTAGTCCAACCCCCTGATCAGGCAGGAAACTCTATACCATTTAAAACATGATTGTCCAATCTCTTCTTAAAATTTCCAGTGTCGGAGCACCCACAACTTCCGGAGGCAAGTTGTTCCACTGATTGTTCTGTCAGGAAATTTCCCCTTAGTTCTAGGTTGCCTCTCTCCTTGATTAGTTTCCATCCATTGCTTCTTATTCTGCATTCAGGTGCTTTGGAGAGTAGGCTGACTCCCTCTTCTTCAGCACATGTTCCACCTCTGCTCTGCGACTTGCATTGGCTACCACATGCAATTCATGAGTGGCTACTTGAAGCCCTTCATAGCTTAGAGCCAGGCCACCTACAAAATAATTTCCCCCCTATTATGGTTATGTATCCTGTGAGATATGGCAAGAGAGGCATGTTCTGGGGCCCTTTGAGAGAATTCTATCTGGCTGGGTACAGGAAGAGAGTCTTTTTTTGTCATAGTGCTTGCTCTCTGAATTTTAATTTCCCCAGAGATTGGACTTGCCTCAACCCTACTGGTTTTTGCAATGCATTAAAAACTTGGCTTTGCCAGCTAGCCTGGGGCCCTGACAATATAGGTGAGTTGGTATTTGAGTTTCTCAGCTATGATGACCTTTGTCATATACGTAATATATATAATAGATATTTATCTGGGCAAGAACGTTACTTGTTTGCCGTTTTATTTTCCTACACATAATCATGTTTTTTCCTTTAAATTATAGATTCTCTTTTTATATAATATAATGCTGTTTGAAAATCAATTTGAATTTCAATTACAGTTCTACATCTGTAATATTAGAAAATAAGATAAATATTTAAATATAGTAAAGTTCATTACTACATATTTGTTAAATGGTACAGCTTATAAGATGAATTGGTATTGGGAAAATATTGATAAGAGCCAAAATAAATTAATGGATGAAGTTAATTAGTAGAAATGCAAAAGGGCTACGTCCCACCATCCTATCCCACCATTATGCATTTCCCCTTAAACAACCAACCCTAAAGTAATTTAACAAGAGACAATTGCTTCACTGCTGATCTGTAATAATTATGTCTGTGTTCAGTATTGACTGAAATTGAGTAACATTTGTTTGTCATTTTGATGGAGGCAACAGCTGCCAGAGAGAGTGGCATGGAGTGAGCTTATACCAGGGTGAGCAAGAGGAGGAAATTCCAACTTACGTAGTTTCATTGGTAGTGAACAGCAAAAGGGTTTTGCTGTTGATCCTTCATGCTATCAAGGGCAAACTGCTTTTGTAATCTTCTTTATGTATAAACAACCCTTGATGGCCAACTTGATCTTCAGATACCACCATTATTCTATGAGGAACTTATGTGGCTACTTAAGAATTTTTAGAAGCTGCTGTTCTGCCCATTTTAAATTAAAACAACAAAAAATTAAGTGTCAATACTCCATAATAAATTTTTTTAAAAGCCATATCTCCTATGGCAAACACAATTCAGTTTAACAATTCAGCTTATTAGCTGGGAAATATTCTCTTAAGTAATAAGAATGTTTACTAGATATATAAAACACTTAATTGTTTCAAAGTATTTATTGTAAAGTAATTGTTAGCCTCTTTTGCAAATTCTAAACTGTCATCTAGAAAGCTTGCTTCTGATGCTAGTCTTAATCCCATGCTTTTTTTAATGTAAAAATTGATTATGTGCCATCAAGTCATTGTTGACTCAGTGACCACATAGATTTTCTCCATGATGCAAAAATAGCTACAGATTTCTATAAGGGTAATTCAACATCATGACTGTTTTCCCTTCCCAGTTCATCACAGCAGTTTGAAGCTAAGCCATTCCAATATACTCTGTTTGGGTGCCCTTATTGTCAGCTTCCAAGAACATCAGACAGGAAACACGACAAGATGAATGAATTCTACATTGTTTTAAAACTACATTAACAGAATCTTGCAAGTCTGAAAGTGTAAATCTCCTGTTGTCTTTTTTTTGGCTGCCTGGTAAGTTAGGGCAGATCCTTTTTAAATTCCGTTCTCTGCCCATTACTCAGATGTGGGCTCCTCCCTCTTTTATCTGATCATTCCTCAGGCAGTGTATCTCTTCCTCCAGTCTTTCAAGGTCACTCTCACATTGCATTTATTACACTTATTATAATGAGAAGGCATCTAATGCCACTGGACATTATTGCTAGGAAATCAAAATTAAACATATGTCTTAAACAGGATAGGAAAATATCAATGGCAATAGAATACTATTTATTCTGAAGAAAAAGAAAATAAAACATAATCCTATAACATGTGGTAATAATCATGAACATAATCATAAGAACAATGTTTTTTCATTCACTGGATCACTTTGTATAAGTAGTCTTCTACATATGACCAGCCACTTAGTCAGTGTTAGATACAAAAAATTTGCCCAGAAGACACTTATGAAGTGTATTTGAAGTTCTCATGGCCAGGCCCTCCACATGTGATCACATTTTGGGTGTTTGGTAAGTGGCCTGCATTTACGTCCTCTCTGGTAAAAAGTGCCCACTGTGAACAATGGGTTTGCTTAATGACCAAGAAATTCACTTAATGACTGTGACAAAAAATGTTGTACCATCAGGTTGGCCCCAGAATAACTAGCTTAATGAATGGCATGACAACCATAAATCTGGCTCAATTCTGGTCATAAGTAGAGAATAACCTGTAATAGATAAATCATATCTTAAACATTTGTCTAGTAAGTCAACATCTACAAGTATTTTTGCATATCACTTAATTTAATTTCAATAGAACAGTTCGGGCTTGAATTGTGGAGCCCTTGTTGCTATCTGAGCTTGGTTGTTTATTTGCAGACATTTCATTAAAGTAGATGATATGACGGTGGTAGGGCTCATTAATAAGAACAATCAGTCTATGTATAGAAAAGAAGTACAAGGGCTGATATCGTGATGTAAAGAAAATAATCTTACACTAAACACTAAAAAAACTAAAGAACTTATAATTGACTTCAGGAGAAAGAGAGACAGACACTTACCATTATATATAAATGGCGAGGAGGTGGAGAAGGTTGGTAGTTTTAAATTCCTGGGCATTTACATCTCAGAGGACCTCTCATCTATATCTATAAAACAGAAGTCCCGGAGGGATGTAAGTTTGTATGTGCTCTATACAAAATTACAATTCTCCCCCAATCCTCCCAAAATTTGGCACATAGGTACCTTTCCGTAGGGAGACGGTTGCTGTCAGGGTCACGAACCCCTAAACACTCCAGAACACCCTGAAAAAAGGTGGCAAAGTGCACACTTGCACCAAAACAGAAACAAAGCTGTACTGAATGTGTGCGAGGGATCTGCAGCTGCCAAACTGACAACGTATGCAATTTGGAGGCTCTCCAGCCAATAGAGGCAAGGCATGAAAATCGGGCAAAGAACACTAAGGGAAAGGGAAAGGAAATGAGAAACACAAGGGAAAAGAAAGGGAAGGAAAGGAAAGGAAAGGAAAACCGACATACATACAGCTACTAACAGTGTCAGCCCCAACTATACCCGGGCAATGCCGGGGCATCAGCTAGTGGACTATAAATGCTAACATGCTTGCGAGGAAGGCACAGAATAGGCTGTACCTTCTGAGAATTCTCAGAAAGATAAATCTATTTCAGCATCTACTTCTGTCCTATTACCGCAGTACCATTGAGAGTGTCCTGACATATGGCATTCTAGCATGGTATGGGAGCAGCTCTGTAGCAGATAAAAAAGCTTTACAGAGAATTATTAAAATTGCCCAGAACATCATTGGCTCCAGCTACCAGCCCTAGACAACATCTTTGCATCTCACTGCTTGAGGAAGTCACATAACATTCTCAGAGATTCTTCCTATCCTGCTTACCATCTTTTTGTACTGTTGCCTTCTGGTAGAAGATATAGAACAATTAATACTTGGACCATGCATTTTCTGCATAGTTTTTATCTCAGAGCTATAATTGCACTTAATAATGAACTTAAGGACCATCATTAGTGGGCTTTTAGATAGTATTACTTGATCTGTTGTGCAGATGTTTGTGTTTTTAGGGGGGAAATTTGGTTGGCAGGGTGTTTTGGAGATTGCTATGAGTGTGGGTGTTGGGTCTGGTCTTGGGTGTCTGTGAATTTCGTTGTATGTATATACTGTGTATATATGTACAATGACAATAAATTTATTATTATTATTATTACTATCATTGGTGTTTTTTATAAAGTTAATTAATTACTAGAAATTAAACATTAAAACATGTAACTGGCAGAGGGACCCATCAGAACCTTTATGATACATAGATATTGCTAAAACCTTTATCTTATACAAAAACAATGATAGCCACTCTTATGTTATCAGTTTGCTCTACAGACATTAGATCCAGCAGAGGAAAAACTGATAGTATGAATATGCAAACAGCTATATGATATAATCAGCAGTGAATCGGATGCTGGATTTACTTCTGACAAGTAAAAAAAATATATAGTTCAGAAGTTAAATTCAGTAAATAATAGAGATGCTAAAAAAGAGAGATTTGGATGCTTAAAAAAACCAGCTTGAGCCATTTTCACAACTGCCTCCGAAAGATATACAGGCTCTGTTATTATACATCATCATAATTATTGTTGCATATTTTAAGCTACATATGTAATGATCAAAGGAGCAAATTTCAACATAACAAAGGACAAGACCCTGCTTTAGTATCAAAGGAAGGGAATAGCTAGTGAAGACAGGCTCACCTCCACTGAAATTGGAATAAACTACATGAAATATAGACTTGACCTTGACTGGCCTGCTCATGTTTAAAATTATTAGCCTTGTCTACACTCATAGCATTTGCTAAGTTGGCTGATTTGGCTACATTTTTTGTTAATGTAGACCAGCTGTGTATATGCACTGAATGCAAACATACAATAAACAGATTTTAGCATCCTGCTCATAATATCATGGCCAAATTGAGTGACAAACAATAATCAACAAGGGGAAAAAGTGTGCATGAAGGAGAGAGAAAGAGTGAGAGAGTGAGAACAAATTCCAGAGAGATTGCATTCCAAGATCTTTTTTTTTTTTTTTTAAACCCACTACTGGAAACCTTGGCACGGGAAAACTAGAAGAGATGTAATTTAGCTTCAACGAAAAAAAGATGGAGAAACTCTTCTTGTTATGTCTTGGGGTGAATGCCACTTGCGAAGATACCTCACCTAACAAATCACAAGGCCGGGAACTCATCCTGTTTCTCAAAAACCTAGCCCTGGTCAGGTTTCCTTGCTCTTATTTGCAATGCCCTTTGTAGATGATAATAGGAAACCAAGAGTTTAAAACTCAGACCAGGTTTTCAGCTGGGGAAGAATCCAAAGATGTTCACTGGCAAAGAGAAGAAAGCCAGATGGCACATGCTAGGAAAGACTTATGCTAAGTAGGTTAATAGGAAAGGAAAGGAAAGGAAAGGAAAGGAAAGGAAAGGAAAGGAAAGGAAAGGAAAGGAAAGGAAAGGAAAGGAA
>JANHJO010005143.1:166316-188230 GCA_032468235.1 Pseudoxyrhopus heterurus | reverse complement strand
GGAGTGGTGTATAAGCCTGGTATAATAACAATAAAAATTAAAACAATATATACATTTATTGAGCCATATTTGGTGCTACAAAACATAGGTTAGCCATTTAAGATTAAACAGCTTTTAAAAAATGGTAGTTTTTTTTATTGGCTTGCATTCTGGTAGTTCACTTATAACTGCCATCCTATTCTTAACATTAAGGTCAGTTTAGGGCTATCCATCAGTAAATGGCAAACATTGGATAAATATCATTTCTGCCTCCTTCAGATTGTGGATTGATCTCATGTTTAGAAATAGACTGGATAATTGCAGTAAACTCTGAGTACTGAGAACTATCTAGCTTCATGTTTAATGGAACAGTAATAAGCTCAGAGCAGAAGGCCAGTGCCAAAGCACTGGTAATGAAGAGGTGGCATGAAGAAGGACCATCTAGAAGCCAAGTGGTTTAGTGCATTAGTGGGAAATGGCCAAAATGGAGATATGCATTAGTGCAAGAAGTACATTAATGGAAGCTGGTATAGGCAGTCCCAGAAATGCTATGGGATAAAAGTGAAAAGAGTTCCAGGCAACTTCCTGGAGGTAAGTGAAATAATATAGCAAAGGGTCACCTGAAGAACCAAAGGGATAATCTGGGCCATTAACACAAATGGGACAAATCAGAGTATGTGAAGGGATAATTATAGACCATTTCTCCTAGAATGATTGAAGATGTCCAATTCATAAAATCAGAAATCATTGAAAACATAAAGGAGCAAGTTAAGAAGAAAAATCTTGATAGGAATGGAATAAGTGATTTGGGGAAAGCCTGGTTATAAATATCAGGTCAAGTGGAAATGGATTTGTAATTATTCTGCACCATTTTAGACTACAGGTAGGTTTCATGTGATTGAATGCTTCTTCTTGAACATAGAAACAAATCTCTCACACATGGAAATATTTGTAACAAAATGAAGTTTAGGTTTTTTCATACAATCCCAAAGATATGTTACTATCAAGCCTCCCACTTCATTTGCTTGTGAAAATTAGAGGAGGATGTTATGGCTTGCAAGCTAAAAATAAAAAAATGTAGGCATACATAGTTTATCCCTTTCACATCAGCCTTCAGATGTCTGAGAAGCACTACGATTCAGCAAAACCATCCATCATTAGAGTATTATTACTATTGATTATTCTGTCCATTTTGCTATGAATAGAAACTGAGAGAAGAAAAACCATGTCTTGTTAAAACAATGTTTAAATAAGCCATACAAATGCCAATATTCATATTTATGGAATGATTTTTAATCTTTTATATTAATCTTTGTTTACTTCATTATTGTAGTATTCTTCTCAAAGGATTATAACTTAGAACTAGAGTTCATACAGTACAAGATCAGGAACTTAGATTGCTACTCGTTGTTCAGAGGGTCAGAAAGAATTTAGTTTTTCATCAATTTAGTTTTTAGTTATTGGGTATCTAAAACTGCTGTTTGGGTCTTCACTACCCTTTTACAATTTGGTATTTTTTAAAAAAAGAGTGTTCTAGCTGGGTATTTTTGGTTGGCTCTATAGTTTGACTTAATGAGGCATTAATAAAGGATGCATGTGAACAAATAAAGTACATCCTATCCTATTGCTATCCTGGTCCTTTTTATGAGATTTGATTTGCTCTAAATTTTGCTACTTCTTTCTGACCTTCTTTGTAACCATCCAGTCCTATGAAACGAATATTAATTTATAAGTAAAGGCAGTTGGTTTCAGCACTAATGCCTTTGTCCAGACATTTCTCATCTGTTCTGGGACTAATTATTTGCTTCTTTTAGTTCAAAGGTTTCTTTCTTTTTTTAAAGTTCTTCTGGTTCTCCAGGTATGAATGCCTATTTGTCCTGAAGTATCATGAGTAAATCAGGTTGAGGAACAGAAATGGAAGTATACCATTAAGAAAAGGCCTCTTTCAATCTGCAACAAGCCGTTTAAAGCAAAGAACAGAGTAGAATGAGAGGTGGTGGGCATGTCTGCAGATTGCTTGAAAAGTTAGTTCCTGCTAATTTCTTAATCCACTCTATAATCTAATCAGATTATCTTCTGACAATGTTCAAGAATGTTTGGTTGTATATGAGAGAGACCATGTCCTGCATATTTGTTATCCTTGGTCTTCAAAAACTGGAGGAAGAGATACTCCACTTCTAACATGGGCTTATCATATTTAGTTTGACAAGGATCTGTGGTGCCTGCTCTAAATGTGGTTTTGCTTAGACAGCTTCAAGGAGACTTTCATGGGTTTATTTTAATCTATTGTAGTTAAACATTCAGTCCTGCAGCACAAAATTTTTTCCTAATCATTATGGTTGCTGCATCCTTGGTAGCAGGCTGTCAGACAGTGCAATTCATTATGGATTTTGGCAGAAAATCTAAAACCAATTTTGAAGAATTTTTAAAATAAGAGCCTCAAAGAAAGTCACATAATAAGCTCGAGTATACATCCTGAAGGGAAAAAAAAGAAGAAGCACAATGCAGCTGAACATAATGATCGGTGGTTTAATTTCAGAACAAAATAGGCCAGATTCTTATTTCAGAAGGCATGTCTTGATGGGATTGCTTTCGGTAATGTTAGCTGGCCGCTGTTACCCAGGTGACAGTGTGATGACTCATGACATTACAACAAAGGTAATAACATTGCGAATTGCACAAAGACCTGGGAAATTGTGGCTCTCTTAACTTGCAACCTGGTTAATAGCTTGATCATCACATTATGTGGCCCAGGATATTGAAGACCCTACTCTAAATGAGCACCGGGAATACTTGTGTCAAAATACTTAAGTAATTAATTGAAATGCTGGAAAAATTATCTTCATATATTCCTTTCGTAGTACTCAGGATATGAGTCTAATATCTAACCTTTCACTATATGGGTGCTGCTCAGTTAGAATTGTGATTTGACTGCTGTTAACTATAGTGTAGGCCCACAAAGGGGGATGCTTGAACAGAAGGAATTGTTTCAAGTAATCCATTTCTTTTTCAGAGAAACTAGGTATTATAAATTAATATACTTTTCTATATTATAAGAATCAATAATGTTTATAAGTCAGACTTGCAACTCTGACTGGATCTGTAACTGAAAAATTATTCATATCCCCAGCTCAGAAGTCTATGCAGCTCCTAAGATGGCAGCTTGAAGTTTTAATGCTTTAATTCTTAAATGTTCTCATGACATCATTTCATCTTCCAGGATCCAGACCGAATATTGTCAATCACTCACTCAAGGGGAAAGCCTAAATTTAAGAGTGTCTAAATATAAGAGTGTCACAGTAGATGATGTCACAGCAAGCATGTGTTCTTCAAGTTTCCAATTTGTAAATTCAACTTCCATTCTTTTAAACATATACCTGGATTTACAGGCTTGCTCCCCTTTTCTAACAGATTGACAAAAAGTGTAGTTTCCTTCATCAGAAATGTGAAGTCTTTTTTTTTAAAAAAAAGCTTCCATTTTGGTGCACTGCAGTGCAGACTTTGGTTTAACCGGCCGAATTGATATTCTGAGCAGCAAGTAAGCAAGGATGACAGAGCATCCGTACAGCTACTCCTATTAGTGCTCAGAGAGGTATGCTGAGTCTGCTCTGTTCAAAATGCAGCCTAGTCACGAAGCACTGCTGTCACTAAGATGCTACAGAAGCTTGCAACTTGGAGCACAGTAGTATTTTGCATTTTTAAAGGCACAGGCTTCCCTTTGGATATGACTCTTTCAAAACATGAAGACAATGTTTCAAATACCTAAAAGTATCTGAAAATAAAAAGGATCTGGAAATCAAAATATGTTATTCCATAAAAACAGACTACAAATAAACCCTGCAATATTAAAAGAGAATGCCATTTAAAATAACTTCTTTCTTTCATCCCAAGTTTTTTACAAAGGCTAATTCTAAGATATTTAAAAACCTGCAATATACCACAGTAGGAAATCAAACCAAACCATTAATTAATGTTCAAAATTATTATTTTGAAATCATTATTGCTTTAGGCTTATTTTTTTTAAGACTCCAAGCATATCTTCCCCCCCCTCCATTTCACAAGTGACAATGCCTTAAAACATAAAAACAAAACCCAAAACAGCACTTCATATGAAATCTTAAAGACTATGTTTTATTTGGCTGTACAGAAGCATATGATTGACTACGTTCTTTTTTTTTTTTTGTAAATCTTTCCTTTCCAAAAAGGGGGACGGGCAAAAGTTGTGCAGCTCACGGAAGACAAGAGAATCACACTGAAGACAAAAATCGTCATAAATTTGCCCCCAAAGTGTGAGAACATGTTGCAATACATGCATTAACGTGCGTGCGTGTGTACGGGCGCGCGCGCACACGTATGTGCATATCAAAAAGGCATTGCGCTCTTTCTATTTTGATAAACACGAGCGTATTCGGTGTCTTGAGAAAAATGCGTTACAGTTAAATTGCAGAAATATGCTGCTGAATTTGTTTGCCTTCTCCCTCCCCCCAATAAAAATTTACACGAAAGACTTAGAGTCCGCAATCACTTCTTGCAGAGATGCAGTCCTGAATCGTTCCCCCCCCCCCACTTCCCTCCGTTGCATCAATCCATCCCACGCTCTCTTTCTTCCCTCTCCCTCCCCTCCCGAACTTGTCGGTCCTTGTCCTTGAAAGGTTTCTCCCATAAGTGGCATATTCCTGGTAGTTTGCCATCTTCCGTTTTTGTCATTATCTCAAGGGAGGTATTAAAACAACAAACAACAATATGGAGGCTGGGTCCATTCTCTTTACCAGAGAAAGCCTTCCTTTGGGTGCCACATTTGCTGCTTGCCCCCCACCGCCCCTCCTCCTCTGGCAGACTTGCAACGCCAAGCATCTCCCTTCCCGGAGCCTGCTCTCTCCTTCAGCAAGATGCTCGGTCGGAAATATCGCGCTTCCCCCCCCACCTGCTCGGTTTGGATGGTACAGTCTGTAGTGGGACTCCAGTAATGAAGCTCAGTTGGTCAGTCTCTTACAGATGCCGAACGGTGATTGCTCCGCTATGTGATTTTGGATTTGTGATGTCTTAGACAAGTAAGTAGCTACATCCGCACATTATTATTACGATCATTATTACCATAATTCCTCCTCCTATTTTGAGACTGTTTATTGGGCAATTTGCATTCCGAAGGCAGAAGCTGACGGAAAAATGGTGTGGACATTTGGAGGACTGAGTGATGCGCTAGATTTGGTTCCTGTCCTTATGTCTATGGGAAGGTAATGCAACTTCTATAAGAAATGCAGCTGATATTAGTAAAAACGAACCACACACCATAAAGCTTTACTATTTCTTTTAAGAGCACGCCAGGGATATATACCTGTTTTGACTGATACCTTTAAAAGTCAAAGCAGACTTTGTAAAAATCAGGTTTTTTTTTAAAAAAATCAAAATCAGTGTAATATTAATGGTATTAATACTACAGGGTATAAAATTTGTAAAGAGAACTTTTATATTTCATATTATTGTATATTGCATGCATTTAGTGGGATATATGCCTTGAATCAATTGATTATGCATTTGCTATAGGTTTAATTAGGGATTTGATAATCTATACATCTTTTTGAGTTAAAATGTGTTGCTGCATATGAAGGCAGAAGAGTTTGAGGGGTTTCTTTTTGTAAGCGGGAGATGCTGCTCCATTTACAAAGGTAAAACTATCTATGATAGTTTATATAGTTCAGAATATTCTAAATAAACTGAAAGTTCTCACCAAAGTGCTCATGACTTGTTCATGAAGAAGCTTTATCTCTTTCCTATACAAAAAAATGTGTTCAAAAGGATCACGAGAGCAAGATTATTTTTTTTTAGCTGTCTGCTCTCTGGTCCAAGAAGTTGTACATCATATGTCTGTTTTGTACCTAGTCAGCAAGTCAGTCAATTCCTTTTTCTTAAGGTTTGGATTTATTGACTTAGTTTGTTCTATGCAACTTAAGCCAGTAACTTTGCACCGCACATTTTATCTTTGACTTGAAAGGTGATTTTCTTAGAGCTCCTGGAATCATCAACTAGCGGTTCATGTCACCTTCAAGAAAATATAAAAGGACAAAAAAAAAGGGGGATCCCACTGTTTTGTAATAGCACTGAATAGATGGTCGCAGTATACATTTAAAGGCTTCAGCAGCAGCTTTTATTAATTTGACCTTTAATTATTTGCCTTCGTGTTATTACAAGTTAAAGTCAGTATTAAAATATTAGAGCACCAAAAGATAAAATGGATATTGTGTCTTTTATTATAGAAAGACTTGACATAATATTGGTAAAAAAGGATTGTGTGTAATGGCTCATTTAGTTTTTGTCAAATAGAGTACATATATTTGCTTAAGAATAAGCATATTTTTGATGAAAGAAGTTCCAGGGACCTGTATTGCATTTGAAAAAAGTGATACATATCTTGGATTTTTAGCACTCTCGCACTGCTTGCAAGTAAGTGCTAGACCCGGATACCCAGCTGGGTTTTTGCTCACATTTAGCTTTTACCTTGCATTATTTTGTCTGAATGGCTAGCTGCAAATAAAGTGTTGCGCATTTGCCCTTAAGTGATGATAAAACATACAGGATTTGCAAATAGCTGAAATACTGAGAATTCTGTAGGGAGGAAAAACATAGTAATGCAGCATCATTGCATTTTCACTGTGCCTATATGTCTATATTTTTTATGTAGAATTGATTTTGACCCAGCACATCACAGTTAAATATGCTTACATTTCAACAGAAGAGACAATTACTCACTCATCAATAGAAGATGGTTGACATCCTTAAATTATGTACTGTACCTATAAAAAGGAGCCATGCATGTACATTGGTGCAGTATTTGAGGGCAATTTTATTCTCTCAATTTACAAGGGTAACATAGGAGAAAACACTGTATGTAGCACACAGTTCTTTAGAGTTCTCTCAAGAAAATATTTTTTAGAAGTGGATTACTCTTAGATTTAACTTGTTTCCAGAAAGCATTCAGAAAGTTAATTTCCACTCCCCCATGCATTTGCATGACATTTTTGAATATCTTGTATGCTGAGACATTTTATAGTGATCGATGTTAGAATCTGTTTCAAATAATCATCACTATTTTCATGTTCTGTCTGAAAAACTGAGAGAACATTTTGTTTCTTTTTCATTTGATTTTTCTTTACTTTCCTAAGCTCTTTTGTCTAGGCAGAAACAAAAAGATTTTAGAATCTGATGGGACATTATTTGAGGTATGACCTTGGAAGTACATTTTAACCTTGATATAAGGTTCATTACACTGCAGTATAGTCTGAGGGTTTGATATTTATGAATATTGGGAAATTGTACAGCAGTAGAAATGATTGCATATGAATGCCTTTGCTTCATCTTAGAATATAGTAGTAGCTGTGGAATGAAGTAATATCTAATTAATCCTAGAGTGGTACCTTCCAGTGCAAGTTGCATAATCTATGCTTTGATGTTAAACTGGAAAGTAATGCCTTCTCAAACAGTGAACCTATGTGTCAGGAATAGATAGTCGATGAGAATTATTGTGGCATCTTTTTAAGACACTGAAAATATTTTGTCTGCCTGAAAAAGACTAATTATAATATAATTAAAAAAAAATCTTTTTAGGGGGGAAGAGGTAAATCCCAGGAGAAACTTTGGAAAACTATGGCTGCAATCCCACACTTTTAAATCTGTGTGTGTATATCATTATTCAATAGAACTGTCTTCTGAGCAAATCTATGTAACATTTGGGCTATTTGACTGCAAAACCACCTATATCTATGTAGTAGTAAATCCCCCCCCCAAATCAGGAGTCCTTCCTCTGAGCAAAAATACATTAGATTGAACTGCATTCTAGATTGTCTGAAAATTTAGGTGTAACATTGCTAGACTGAATTGAATGCAGAATCTTTTGAAATGACATTACAACATTTCATTCTTTAGAATATAGGGCAGCAATTAAGTTGCAGACAAGTTATGTACTTGTTAAATCTGAAATACTACTAATCTCAAGAGGACTTACTTTTAGGTCTCTGTGTGCATGTGTACACGCATGCACGCACACACACTTACATAGATTGCCAGGTGCTCTTTGAGATTGGTGTCAACCGTATATCAGAAACAAGTTTCAGTAGGTTAAAAGTGGAGGTTTGGCATCCTTGATGCATTAACAGCAGATTAATGAGAGATACAGTTTGTATGCTGGGTGAACATTTCCATAGGTGTAGCATGCTATCTATGAATGTTTGTGAGAGAGGGGAAAAAAACCCTCCCAATTTGGTCCCAGTTCCAATGTAAAAGCACTAGGTGGCCTTAGCAAGCCACATTCTATCTCTCCTGACTTTTTACCTGGAAATTATATTTTACCTTCTTTATTTCCCTGTAGTATGTATTGAAATAATGTCTAATATATTTTGAACAGGTGAAATATCTGAACTGTTATTGTAAAGATTAACAGTTGTGTGATTAGACTTGTCATAAAGTAGACAAAGATATTCACTGTATTGTTAGTCATAATTATGATAAAATATAGTACGATACTTAATGTTACTCACTGCATTAAAAAAAATTATAGGATGATTAACCATGTCACATTTCCAGAACAAAACAAATAGAAAATAACTAAAAAGGGTGAATATTCTTTTTATACTCAGTTTAATCATTCTGCATTTTTGTAGTCCAACTGATCTCACAATCTTAATCTAATAATTGATCATTCATATAGCCATTATTAAATTAAATTTCTCCACACTCCTTGCCTTTATGTTTGCATGGCTTCAACAAAGATACATATCACCTGCATTTCTGAAAACTAGATGTTTTAGTTTTACTTCGAATCAAGATTAGATCTGGTTACGCATTATGGTTTGAGGGAACCAGGAGGTTTGCTGAAGTCGGATACATGAGGAGAAGGAGGCAGAAGGACAAGGAACTAACCTTCAGCTACTAAGTCTGTTATATCAAGATTGCGACAATTGAATCAACTTGCCGAGTCTTATCCTGAAGTCATTATTGTTGACTAGACTTGTGTATGACGGTGTTGTTAATGAATGTCATGGCAAGAAGATAGACATTATTTATGCTGCAGGAAAGTAAGATCTGAAAATTGGTGGTTACTGCTTGCAAGGTATCAGAGCTATATGTGAAAGAGTTTTTATATATATGCAAATTGTTCAATTTGCTGTTTATTTTTACTTGAAATTTATCTCAATCTTCCCCATCCCCTCAAGAAAAAATTCTTTACAAACCTTTTCCCAGGTTTATTATTTTGGGGAAAAATACTATGCAGTATGAAAATCAATTGTAGGAAGAGATACAATCCCATTCTGAGTAGCTTCTTAAACAATGGCAAGGCATTGTGATTTGCTTTGAAAATGGTAAAATAAGTGCAGAAGAGGTTGGCTTCACTTAATGGTGCAGTGAGAGGACTAAGTGCAGGGGGCAGGGATAACAATTGTATTGGCAGCCTCTGAACAAGATAGTTTCACTGTTTTGTTGTAATGCAGTAAAATTGGCAAGGACCGTGTCACCCAACTTTTTTACTCTGTATTTAGGAGCTAACAAATTGTCTTGGCATCTATGTAACATTCAATATTACACAAAATCCTTATTTATATTTGCAGTTGCCTGAATTGGCATTGTATATCCTCCTGTCAATCTACTTTCTATGAGTGGAAAAGAAAAACAGATCTGTTCCAAGATGTCTCAATAGGTAATGACTGATACATAGTTTTTATCTAAGCTTTTGAATACATTCTAGCCAATACCTTTCAGACTGTAATGAAAGATATGAAAAGTGTATCCTTAAAAGCATTAGAAGTTATGGTTTTCCTGGCTTTTACTCTGTTCGGAAATAGTTAATGTACAGGTAATCTGTTTTAACATACTGCTTTCTCCAGAGTGGGAAAAAACTTCATATTTTTGAATACACATAGGAGCCTGGCATGTATAACTTTACAAAAGAGTGGAATAGTGTATTGGGGTCTGTAATTTCTGTTCGGACTAAAGAGAGGTACAGATTCAAATTCCTCCTAGGCCATATACGAACTAACCATTGAACTAACATTCAAACCTGTTTCACAAAACAAGCTACATCATACCGTAATTAGGTTCAGCCTGATGCCGAACCATGATAGTAGATTAAACTGTGGCGTAAGTGAACTAATTCAGCAATTTTTATTTATGTTTTTCTTTATTTACATTATCACCACTGTATGGTTGGGTGTATGTGGGGATGAGTATTAATTTATGATTCTGGTGTATACATATTGAGCCAGGAGCCTGGAAAGACTGCAATAGAGGATTCCTTTGGCTGCAGTATCTCCAAGGCTTCCAGCTCTACTTTTATTTGAGGGCGACTCAAAGAGACTCCAGTTGAAGCTTCAGATTTTTTTTTCTACACATGGGGTAAAAAAATTACAGGACACTGGTCAACAAGAATAACCATGGCTATTCATAGTGAAATTTTATTTCATTTACTTGTTAAATTTATTTGCTGTCTATCTCTCTGTGGGGTACTCTAGATAGATTACAATAATACAATAATAAAATGAGAGAAAATGAAAGGAGTATAAACGGAACAGAAATAAAATTATAGAAAAATAAAATAAACAGTGCAAAAGGAACACAACGAAAATATATCAATATGATAATCAAAAAGATGTATGGGTGGAGAGCAGAGGATGGTGGGGGATAAGATCTTCCAAAGGGCAGGCACTGCAGGAGACAAGGCTCTTCTTCTGGATCCCGACATTTGAAGACCGATGGGATCCGAAGTAGGCACTTTCTACTGGCATGAGTAGGATGGGCTTGTCGTAGCAGGACAAAATGGTTCATCAAGTACTCACAGAGCAGAGGTGTAATATGGGCCATCCTACAGGCCCCAAAGACTGTTCTCACTGCCCTGCTTTGCACCACTAAAGCTTCCAAATAGATTTCAAAGGTAGCTCCATGTAGAGTACATTGCAATAATCCAGACAAGAGATGACCAGGGCTTGAGTAACTGAGCATATGGAGTTATAATCCAGGAAAGGTTGCAGCTGGTGCAAAAGTTCTCCTAGTAACGCCCATCACCTGGTCTTCGAGCAGAAGACATTAGCCAAGGAGAACTCCTAGGTTGCGAACTAGGTCTGAAAGGGATAGTAAAACCCCATCCAGAACTAACGATGACAAACACTTGGATTTTGAAGGCTCCATGCACCCAAAGCCACTCAATCTTGCTGGGATTCAATCTAAGTCTGTTGTGCCCCATCCAGATCCCTACAGCCTCCAGGCATTGCAAGAGGTCAGAGGCAGCCTTACTCGAGACACCATGTTTAGAGATATTCATAATTTTTAAACCCATGGTGATGGACGATCTCACCCAACAGGTTCATGTAGATGTTAAACAATGGAGGAGATACTACCGAGCCCTGTGAGACACCACGAGCAAGAGGTCCAAGGCTGGATGTCTCACACCCTATCCATACCAATTAGGATTGGCCTTGGAAGAAGGAGCCAAATCAGCTCAAAACTGTGCCATCCCCAACTTGCGTAGCCATTTCAAAAGGATACCATGGTCAGTGGTATTAGAGGCAGCTGAGAGGTCAAGGAAAGTGAGAATGGTTGTACTACCTCATCCTTCTCCCTTCAAAAATCTTCCATGAGTATGACCAAAGCTGTTTCTGTCCCTTAACTAGGCCTGAATTCTGACTGAAAGCAGTCTAGGAAATCTGTTTCTTACAGGATCCCACAGAGTTGCTGCAAAACCATCTTTTTCACCAAGTTATCCCAAAACGGAAGGTGGGAGACTGGATGAAAGTAGTCCAGGCAGGTGTAGTTGAGTGATGTTCTTTTGTGGAGGAAACAGTGATGTTCTTTTATGGAGGGCCCTCCTGAAAAGGTCCTGAAAATATCCCTTCTTGCAGTGAGGAATTTATCACTTATGAACCCAATTGGTGGTCACTGTCCTGGAGGCTTTCACGGTTCTCAAATTATTGGGAAAGACATCTTTCTAGGCATCTTAGAAAGACCAACACCATTCAAGAGCTCTAACTGGGAACAAATTTGAGAAATTTTATCCTACAGGTTTTCAACAAATTCTTTCAAATTCAAATGCACAAATTTCAAATATGCAGGTGTTCAACAAATTCAGCAAATGCAGAAATGTCTGTAGGGTTGCATTTTTGGCTATGCTATGGTTTACATTAAGCCCAATTTGGGGTGACTTGCATGTGTATCCACAAAGTTCTGGTGAGGATTAAGATACCGTGGAATCCTGACACTACTACAGCACTAGGCTTAGTGCAATTGCCACATTTTAGGTTTCAGATTTATTTTTTCTTCACTGTTTCTATTCCTGCTTTGAAATGTCCTGTGCTAGTTACCATTGCCTCCACATGCTGTATCTTGTCTGCTATGTTCAAATTGGCTTCTTTTTTCTTTCAGTTTTCAATTTGGTTCCCCCCCCTTTCTTTTCTCATATATGAAAAACAATGTAAAGGGCTTTGAGAATTTATTTACTTGGTGTTTGTATATTATGTGTGCAGTTTTCAATTCAGGATGTCAGGATATTTTGAAAGACTGCATACATAGATGTAGCAATAGAAGCCCTATCCCTGCCCCAAACCTTTTGAAATGATGATGAGAGTTGTGGGAAGAGAAGAAGCAAAAAGGTTGTTCAGTTATTCTTAGCTTGGTTTACTTCTGATTGGATGAGAATATGACCAGTTTTATTTAATATTTGCCACTGTTAGGAATTCAGCAGTGAGTACAGATTTCATGATTCCCGCCCTCCCCAAAAGTACAGTTCTCTAGAAATAAAATTCATAAATTCACAGCATCCCACTTGCCTCTTGGATTCATATTTAATTCCAGATTTTTTTTATGTACATATGACATTAGTGGGTGCTCTGCAATACATTAGTGGAAAAGAATGGAGTGGAATGCAAGCTTGCCTGGCTGATTTTTGGCAAAGGGGAGAATTTGCTTCCTGGTTTCAGTTCACAGGACAGAAAATGATGTGTGAATTTTAAGGTTTAAGAAGTGTAACAGCTGCATTGGGTCAAATCAAGGTCCCATCTGCTGCTCCATCTGGCTTTCAACTATGGCTAGAGCTGCTTCTGAAAGCACTTAAATAGCAGATAAAAGCAATGGCTGAAATAGGTTTTTTTTTTGTCTCTTAATGGCATATTAATTTTGTCTTTTTGCCTCTTGTTCTGTTGGGTTACCTTTTCATATGTGGTGTCCGAATGCCTTTCTAGCCCAGCTTAATAAGCAGGATGACTGGAAAAGGCCACCTTCACTCTTTTCATCCAGATTAAGCAGGAGAAGGAATGAGCAGTATTTCCCCCCCCCTTTTTAAAGCAAAGGGAGGACTTTTTGAAGGCTCACTGCAACTTCACCTTTATTTTGAGCTCTTGTTTCCCTTGTGCTAAATCTGCCCCACGAGGAGGCACATGGTAAGGAGCGTGGCTTGGCTGTAGTCTCTAGTGACTGCATGAATAATTCATTGAAATTATTTTTATGATAAAACTAAATTCTAATTTTATTGCCTATAGACAGCTTGGAAAATGCTTTTGGCAGTAGCTGCAGTCTTGAGATTTCACTAACCTCAATAACTCAGTGCCATGTACAGAGTTAGTCTTCATTCTCTGCTTCCAAATCTTCTAATATAACTGTCTCTGACTTTAGTGCAACAATGAGCAGAGACTTAGCAGAGTCACAGCGGACAATTAAAGCTATGTATTTGCCATATTTGATATAATTTGGGTTACAGTCCAGTAGATCTCTTTTTGGCAACCCTTTCTATTTTTATCATGTCCATCCAAAAGGAAGAGTATGAAAGTATTTTTTGTCATTTGCACAAAATCCTGAAATTCGAACTACTGTATAACATGTTGATTTTGTGGACCTGTTTTCTTTTTGCACAATACAAAATCAGAAAGCCATTGTTCCTAATGGTGAAGAATTAGAAATTATTTATAGATGTTTAATATTCCATAGCATCGAAAGAAAGCACCAGCTAGTAACGCTTCAAAATATAAGCTTCGCAACTACTGCTTTCAATTGGCATTATGGTCTTTCATGCTGCATGTTTTGTTTTCTTTAGAAAAGAATTACAATGATGCACTCTGCAAGTTCTAAAAATATTCTTATTGATGTTGATAATAGCGTATGCTTTCAGTATCCAAAATGTCCACTCTAAATTCTCAGTGAAACATTATTTTCTTCCAACCCTTTGTTTGTCCAGGGAATTGTATGCAGTTTGTTATGCCGTACATGCAGCTTTGCCTATACTTAACATTATTATTATAATGATGCAATAGTAAAAACAACTGCTGCATTTTGTGTCTGTGTGATAAGAACTAAAACGAACCAAACTGGATGCTGGAATAATGTCTGTTTTAGGTTGGAGTTCATGGATATATACATTTATGGAGTAAATAGTTCTATTTATATGATAAAAAGCTCCATTCAAAGAAAGTCAGTATGGGATCGTGTGGCTAAGGCATCAGTTAGAAACCAGGAAAGTGCTCCACCTTAGATACAAAGCCAGCCAGATGACCTTGGGCCAATCCCTCTTTCTCAGCCCTAGAAGACGGCAATTGCAAACAGCTTTCAACTCTCTTACCCAGAAAATTACAGTAACTCATTCAGGCAGTGGCCAGGAGTCAACACTGAATCAAAGGAACACACATTGAACTCAAATGCATTGAACTCAATAATATTTCCTTCTGATTTGATATGCAGAGGATAGCAGTCTTAATTATACTTTGATGTTCATCACTTAACTTTGTTTTCCAGATCTAAGATGGTAAAAAAGTACATGAGTATTATACAATTCTAATTGTTATATAGGGGAACTGGTAGATGGAATGACTGACATTTCTCCATGGCAATTGAGTAGAGAGCATGAAGCTGATATTTCTAAGCTTTCCATAATAATTGGACAAATGAGATTTCATACCTAGAACTAAAATAATCTTTCCAATATGGTAAAGCAAAAATGTTGATTTTATGAGTTATATTCTAAATTGCATGTATCTGTCGTACGAAAGGCTGGAAAAAGATTGACAAAATTAGTCTCTCAGGTAATAAGCAGTTATTCCTTTTTAAAAAGTGTTGTAATATATATATATAAATAAGTTGAGTAACTTAACTTAGCTATGTAATTAATTCATTTGGGTTTACAGAATACATAAACTATATAAGCTAACAAAATAAGCAAACTCTAAAGTAGCAAAGTGAACCAAGAACTAATCAGTCACAGTGTGTGAGTATACCTGATACGTTTTTATCTGACATTGGTTGAAGAAATCGGAATGCAGCTATTAGTTAGAAATGTTAAATATCATAGAGAAAATCATTCATATCCAAAAAGTCTTTTGGCAATAGTATTATATGCTTCCCACAAATAGCCAATTGTTCCTCAGTGCTGATTGACTTGCTTGCTTGCATATACAGACAGTCCTCAACTTACAACTCTTCATTTAACGACCATTCAAAGTTACAACCGCTGTAGCATTCCCATAGTCATGTGATCAAAATTCAGATGATTGACAACTGAATCATATTTATGACGGCAGTATCCTGGGATCATGTGATCACCTTTTGCAACCTTCTGACAAAGTCAATGGGGAAGCCAGATTCACTTAACAACTGAGTTTCTAACTTAACAAATGCAATGATTCACTTAACAACTGTGGCAGGAAAGGTCATAAAATGGGGCAACATTCATTTAACAACGGTCTCAGTATAGAAATTTTGGGCTCAATTGTGGTCGTAAGTCGAGGACTACCTGTACATGACAGGTTTTTTTGGTAGGTGATGGAGCTAAAATAATAAAATCAGTGCCTTAAATCTTGCAGAAATTTAATATATTCTCTTTCATTAATTAAAGCCTAATTCCATTCCTTCCCAAATTCTATATTCTCTATTTGGAGTTTTTTTTTTTTTAAAGGAACATAATGTCCCCATTTCTGTATTTTAACTTACACCCACCACATGCACCTAAACATTGTTCCATCCACCCTATAACATCATGTTATCGTCAAATACCATCCTCCCGTAATTCCTGAAAGTTCTTGCTCCCGTCTCCCTTACAGCTCCCAACTGTCAGAAAGTTACACACCCAAGGCAGTAGGAGTGGCAGGATTCGAAATACCTTACTGCTCTATGGTCAATCTTTCTGCCACTGATTCTCCCAAATTTCTTTCCTGTGTCCCAAGTTCTTCGAGGAACTGGCTGTGGAGGAGAAACACTCCAGCGAGAATCGTGCAGCAGAGAAAGAAAAGGAGCAGCAACAGGCAAGTCATTTCCAAATCGTCTCGTGGGGGTAGGTCCTTCTGGACCCTATAGTCAAGACGTTACTCCGTTGAGGGTAGCGGGTTGCTCATCCCTTGACCTTCTGTTTTTTTCTGTGGTGTGTGTGTCTTTTGCCTGCAGCAGCTGCAACAGCAAAAGAAGAGGCGAGATAAGAAAAAAGAGCAGAAGAAAAAACAGGCAACAGAAGAAGAGGATGAGGAGAACCAGCTGATCGAGAGGTTGAAGAAGCTGTCTGCCCAAGCCAGCGATGAAGATGAAGAAGGTGAGGAGCTGCAGTTTTCATCCTGCTTTTCAGACTCCTGTTAATCAGGGTCGCTTGCAGCACTCCTTGACCTGGTGTTGACCTCTTACCGTATAACTTTACGAATGGCTGAGGCCTTGGGAGAGGTTTCAAGGCTCCTGCCTGAGATCTCACAAGGTTTCAGGGACGAGGGACACTTTCCTGCACGGTTTCAGGCAGGTTTGCCGAGAGGCGGATGCGTTCTTCAAGACTACCATCCTCTGCCAGTTGGGATATGACTGGAATTGTAGTCCAAAGCACTTTAATTGGGGAAGGCTAGAGCAGAGGTCCCTAACCTGTGGGCCACGGACCACTACCGGACTGTGGCCTATTCACAAGCAGGCCGTGTGAGGGGCTGGCTGGTATGCGGGCATGCGCATGTGTGCACAGCCCCATTTGCGCAAGCGTCGCAGGGGCTTGTGGCCCCACTCACACGAGTGGTCACGGCCCCACTCATGCAGTTGTCATGGGTGCTCAAGGCCTCAGTCGCGCGAGCGTCGCAGGCATTCAGATCCTCATTTGCGCGAGCATCACAGGCTACCTCAGCTCCACTCGTGCAAGCAACGGGTGCTCGTACGCACACATGCACGCACCTACCTCTCTCATAAAACCATCCCCTCTTCCCCCTCTCCAGGCCACCAACCTGGAAAGGTTGGGGTAAAGTAGGTGTTGTGTTTCACACCCGAAATGCATGGATCAGGACGAGTTCTTAAAAGCACAGCGTCTTTTATTGTACAAAACCCCCCAAAGTCCATTTTAGTTAGAATAAGAGAAATATTTCAACTTGCCAGAAGCCTCTGGCAAATCTCCACAATGTTCCAGGCAAAATGCCAATTTACTAAATGAAGAATAATCACTCCTAGTAATTAGTTCAAAGTCCGAAACTCACAGTAAAGTCTTTTCACAGAGACTACGTTCCAAGTCTGAGCACTCGAACAGAAATGCTATGAAACAGGACAAACCACGATAGGATCCCAACACGATACTTGACTCTCCAAACTACTCAGTTGTTCTCTGCAAGGATCTGTTCCCAACCACACCCCTTTTAACTCCTATAGGGTGTGGTCAATTACCAGTCAGCTGTAGCTCGACCTCTTCCTTTCCTACGTTGCTGCCGCTGCTGCTGTCTTCTGAGCAGACATCTAGGCTAATCGCATGGCCAATGTTTTTAGCCCAGGCCAACATATTATCTTTGACAATCTCTTCTTCCATTTTTCGATTAAGTAAGGTATTGTAGTCTTTTTTTTATTAATTTTATATCATTGTCAAGTAGTGCTTTATCGATTTCTATCCATTCTATATTAATTCCACATATCTTCATATCCTTATTGTATCTCGCCTGGATCAGTGTATATGGCCACCAATCTATTACAATGTTTCGGGTTTCCAATTCCTCTTTAGTCATTAGTTTTCCCTGTTTGTTTATAATATCCTTATATGTTATTATTTTCCTTACTTTCAGCGTGTTGGGATGTATGAGTGCTTCCATTGTTGATACCCATGGAGGTATTTTAAGGTAGAATTCGTTTTCACTCTTTCCCAAATATAGAGTAGAGATTTCCTGAGAAAATGTCTTTGGAAGTAAGTATGTGCTTTACTTTTCTCATACCACATGAATGCATGCCATCCAGATTGCAGGTCATGGCCTTCTAGGGTGAGAGTTCTCTTATTTCTTAGGGTGATCCATTCTTTTACCCAGGAGAGTGCAGCTGCCTGATAATACATTTCCCAATCAGGTAACTCTGGTTTCTCTTCAGATCGTATAAATCTTTCGCCTTAGTGGATTTGACTCATTCCATAGATGCTTTAAAATCCCAGTTCTAATTTCAGTTAAACAGCCAACCTTCTCCTGAAACCAGGACACGGGCTCTGGAATCCATTCCTAATTCTTCCACCCGCTTCACAACATCATTATCCAGCCTCTCCCGGGGAAGTGGAGGGAATAGAAGATCTTACAGCCGGATAAATACCATTTGTTTGTGTTAGTTTCTCTTATGAGGATGATAGCCTCCCTTGTTTCTGACATTGCAGTTATTATTAATTTCCCTGTGTTTGCACTTGGATTTATGCTAACAGAAAAGAATGATAACAACTAGTGTCAAACTTTATAATTGGTTGCGAAAAAGTGGAAGGGGGGAGCGGAGGAAGGAATAAGCTATTTATAATCCTAGTAGGCTGCCATGAGAAGACAAGGTGTTTCTTGACAGATGTCTATATCAAACTTATGCGCCATGTGCTGGATGAATATCCATAATTTGCTACTCTCCATATTTAACAAACACGCGGAAACGTCTACATTTCGGGGAGCAGAAAATAGGTTGATTTCTTGCCAGCAAAATGCACGAGATTTTTTCATTGCTGTTTACAGTTCCTCCAGCAAATTTGATGGCTCAGCTGTGCAAGGGCACAGCCCTTAATTTGGGCAGGTTTATTTATTTAGGAAATTTAGATCAAGGCAGACCAAGACAGGTAACAAAAATGAAACAGGTACTGTATGATGAATACAAAACACCAAAGTAAGGAAGTTGAGGCATCCCGGATATGATCTCAACTCCAAACTCTCCAGAGTTACCAGACTCTGCAAACAACCTGGCCTTAATATCTGTGGGGAAAGCTGGTTTTCATAACTTTCCCAAAGGCCAACAACAACCATAACAAGGTTGGGGCCGTCTATATCTCTGGAGGACGCCGTTCCATGATGCTGCATGATAGAAATTCCAGTGAGTGGCAGGTTTGTTTCTTATTGGGATCAGCGTTGGAACAGAAATGGTGTTGTTGAAAGTCTATGGAGATTCTCAGTCATCCAGGGCATGGTTGTCCCAAAGGCACCTGGACTTTCTTTGTTTTTGCTTGAAGGCGTTTCACTTCTCATCCAAGAAGCTTCTTCAGTTCTGACTGAGGAATCAGTGCTTTACAGTCCGCTTTGCAGTGCTTTACAGTCCTCTCTAAGTGGTTTACAGAGTCATCATATTGCCCCCAACAATTTGGGGTCCTCATTTTACCCAACTTGGAAGGGTGGAAGGCTTGAATCAACCTTGAGCCTGGTGAGATTCGAACTGCCAAATTGCAGGCAGTCGGCAGTCAGCAGAAGTAGCCTGCAGTACCGCACTCCAACCACTGCGCCACCGCGGCTCAGTGGTTTCTTGGCTGAGAAATGAAACGTCTTCAAGGACAAATGAAATCCACTTGTCTTTTGAAAAAAACACCTTTGGGATATTCGTTTTTTTCCCATCATTGCTGGATCGGTCTTCTTACCTTCTCTAGTGGTGCAATTAGAGCAGAATTCCCCAACTTTTCCGGGTTGGTGACCCGGAGCAGTGGGAGGGGGGGCAAAGAGGAGATGGTTTTGTGGGATGGGCAGCTGCATGTGACGCAGACAATTCTCCTGTGAGTGGGGCCGCAAGTGCCTGTGACAATGGTCACATGAGTGGGGCTGCGACCGCCCGTAATGACGCTTGTGCAAGTGGGGCCATGCATGCACACAGACATGCACATACGGCCAGCCACTCACTCAGCCTGGTGGTGATTAGGCCTGATAATGGCCCACGGCCCACAGGATGGGGACCCCTGCAGTAGAGCACAAAGCAAGACCCCTAGAAGGAAGTTTTCAAAGACATCTGATAGTTGCAACATTACAGGAGAGAAGGAAGGAGGGATCCTAAAACTTTCCTGCCTTTGAGAAAGAAGCTACCGGGAGATGGTTGGGTAAAAACTGTAGGTCTCTTCTCTTGCTTGGATTAAACTATAAGCCAGCAAAAAACTTTGGGTGGTGAAGTTCCACCCTAAATAAACATCCTTTTTCACAGTGAAGGTCGATATACTTTTTGAAGGCCACCTTTCGGTGAATTGTATGCCCGTAGAGAGTTGGTGGCTCAGATCTGCACTGCTGTTTGCAGGAGATGCCCAGTGATCAAATGAGGACTGGCATCCAGTTCACAAACAGAAAAGGGGTATTAGAAGACCCCCGAAGGTGGCAGAAGCACCCCCTCCCCAAAAGAAGTTCAGAATGTTGGGCAGGGTTTTTAAATCTCTACTGGTTTGATTGCTTTTTGTGTGTGTGTGTTTGGAATCTTCTTTTACCTGCTTTGAAATAGCGGTTTAGCAAAAGGAAAACCCAGGCCTGTCCATGCATAGAAATAATAAATGAGAAGAAATGAACCTCCAGGAGGGCCCCATCCATAAACAGCAGCTGCAAGAGGATCAATAAGAGAAATGCAAGCACTGGACCAGTGGCAAGACCTTCTGGAGCAGAAGGCAACAGTTGGAAACTATCAACTCTGTACTTCTAAGTAGCAGCAAGCAATAAATTAGTAAAAGGCATCGGTACAGATTCCTTTTAATTTCAGATGGGATTTATTCAGCTGGTTGGGCGGGTTGCTCCTATCGAGTCACCCCGGGATCTCTGGTTGAAGGTGAAATCAATCTCTTTCTCTGTATGAGGCTTGGGACTGCATTCGTATTGATTTATTCAATGGAGAGAGACAAAAATGGCAGAGAGGGAGAAAGAAATACCCCTTGCCACTGAACGAGCCTGGCACTTTCGTAGGTAGAATACCAAGTGGGACGTGCATTAATCATCTCAGGGCCATTGTGAGGTGTGCTCGGCATTTGTCTTCTATATTAAAAGGGAAGTTGAGTCCCAGGGAACAACAGACAGGTGACGGGTCAGCTCAGGAGAAGATGGAAACCTCTGAATCCATTAGCAGCTCTGGACTTCCTCCGGCTGCCTGTCTCTGTCCGTTTCATTTTGCCTTGCCGTCCTCTTCCTCTTCCAGCCCAAAGCAAGGAAGAAGAAAAGGGCTCCAAGTGCTTTCTTTTTTTTTGACACGTGGCAATGACCCGTTTTACCGAAAGGCAGGTTGAGTTACTCCATGCCCGGAGGCAACGCGAGAAGAGCCTCCGGGGTTATGCCACCATCCCACTCGAGGGCGAGCGTCACGTTATTGTCTCCAGCAATCCATTGAAGAATGATACAGACGTCGTAGAATGCGAATGAGCTGGAGGGAAGGTTTGGGGAGATGGCAACGGAGGTGCGCGTTCTCTACTCCGCTCCTTAATGAAGTCTCACCATTGTCGGGCTGGTGACAGCTTCTGCTGCTCCCGTGTTAATATGCCTTCCAATTAAGCCCATGTACGTTTGAGAAAGAAAAAAAAAGGCGAGAAGAAAATGCTGGAGGATCTTCTTCAGATGAAGTGGCTGTGATGTTAAATTGATGAAGGGGTGAACTGAGATAAAAATCTAAAGGACTGGAGGCAGGAGTGGGCTGCTGGGGGTTTGCAGGGGCTTATAGCACTGTATTTATATACCGCCTATCAGGGCTTGCAACCCTCTCTAAGCTGTTTACAATGTCAGCATATTTGCCCCCAACAATCT
>JANHJO010005143.1:153860-166216 GCA_032468235.1 Pseudoxyrhopus heterurus | reverse complement strand
AGATCTTCTTTCTCCAGCTGAGTGGTGATCAGGGAGATAATTATCTCTCTGTTGTTTGTTTTGTGCTCTAATCAGGAGCCTGCTGATAATATAACAGGATGAACAACACACCAAGTTAGAATCCCAAGAGATTTCTTTGGTACCCAAACAATTTAGAAAGTAAAAAAAGATCTAAGGAGCTGGAACTGAACCCCAAAACTGGTGAAGATGAGGGACAACTCAGGCTTTGAAGATCATATGATATACCAGTCCTAAGCTTCCCAAATGACACCCCCATACACTACATTCATCCTCAGAGATGAATTTAGTCAATATAGATGGATGGCTTCTTTCATCTCAGTTTGTTCTGCTTCACTGGAAGCAAATCGTCTCATTCAGGCAAGCTTTAAGGGGGAGAAAAATGACACATTGAATTGTAGAAAGGATGACCTTGAGAGAAGAGGAGAGGTGGGAGAATGAGAAAGAATGTCAGATTTTAGATAAAAAGAAAAGGGAAATAGAAATAAGCATGCCCAGAAAATTAGAGATCAGAATGAAAGGAAAAGAAATCAGACAAAATGGTGAAGGCATGCAAAATGCATTGGGGTGGGTGGGGGGGAGACACAATCCAGCTGGAGGAGAGACAAGGAATGATGAAAAAGAAAAGAGAAATTCTTTAAAAAGATGAAAACAACAATAAGGAGAAGAAATACAAAAGGAGTAGGGAGCAAATCTGGGGCAAGAACTGAAGACCAAATAATGGAAAGAGGAAAGTATTTGCAGGAGAGAAAAGATAATGAGACTTCAGAGATTAGATCAGAACTTCTCCACACAGAAAGTGTTTAAACAGAAGCATTTCTCAAATCCAAAAATCATTATCAATCTCCCTACGTTCCATGCATACCCACAAATACGACTTTGTTGGGTTCACCTCTGGAAAAAAAAACATAATTTGGGGCTTATTAAGGACAATGGGAGGTTTCATGTGCCCCCTGCCTTAATAGGACATTCTACCTCATAGCTTTGACTAAATCCATTTGAAACACTGTATACACAAATTACATTTTGCTGAGATTCTTGTGAGTTTTCTCAAACTTGCGAACTCCATAAGGACTTGCAGGTCCCACGTCATTGACAGGATTCCATAGAGAAAAAGAAAAATATATTCAAATTTGGAATTCACTTTTATTTATGCTGGCTGTGGAAATCTGGTCCACACAACTTAAAGTTACCAAGGCTGAGAAATCAATTTAGATGGCTATCCACTTGAAAAAGAGGAACTGGCTGGCTAATGTGACATTAAAAACAACAGTACCAACAACAACAGTCAAAACATTTGTCAACCAATATCCCCTCAAGCTTTAAGAGGAACAGGGATCTTGATTTGAGATACTAGGAATTTTATCACTGTGTGACTAAACAAGACATCAACATGCAGTGGAAATATTTTTTCTTGTCACATCCTCATGATATGATCTTCAACTTACCTTCAGCTCATGAGTGAAACTAGCTTAAAATCCCTTTTTAATAAGTACATTTCCAGCCCCGCTCCTTATTTTAACACAATGCATGGACAACCTGAAGGCTGTAACATTTATTAGGCTTTGCCATCCATTATTTTGCTGGGAATTCAGGAAACTGGCAAAGGCTTGCAACAGACACAAGAGAGACAAGAAAGGGATTGACAATGGAGACAATATGTATTTCATGCTTGGCATAGATTTCTGCCAATTCAAAAATTAGTGAAGAGTCCACCAGTGTGGAAAAGTGAGAGATATAAGACTCAGCCCACCAGAAAATATTCTTAGCTTTTCAGCTAAAGGTTTATTTCAAAATATTTATTTCAATTTTCACCGGTTCTTATTTGTCAAACATATCTGCTTTTACATGTGTTGGATTCTAACTGCCATCCTCACCAGTAGGTTGGCTGTTCTAGCTCAGTGTATCTGGAAGACATCAAGTTGGAGAAAGCTAGCCTAATATTATCCTCCTTCTAATGTCATATTTACAGCTAAAAATAGGGGAAAGAGTCAAGGATAAAAGTTACATATAAGGGAAGCAGAAAAAGAGAGAGAAGAGCAAAAAAGTGAAAGAAAAATGCTACTGGTACTTAGCAGCAAAAGCACTTAAGGAAATCAATCCTTCAGCAGATTGACAGCTAATGAAAAAATTCACGTGAATCCAAATGAGCAGCTTTGCTCTTTATTCTCCTCAAATTGCTGCCTTTTCTTTTTCTCCCAGGATCTTAGTTTGCATGGGTCAATTCATAGTTGCATGTTAATTTCATATACTTTTGGTCAGAGAAATAGTACTTCTGCTGGGAAAGCTCATAGCCAGCCAGCATGATTTAGTTATGCACACTGCTCACTCCCTTGGTCAATATAGCAATAGCAATAGCAATAGCACTGTATTTATATATCGCCTATCAGGGCTTGCAACCCTCTCTAGGTGGTTTACAATGTCAGCATATTTCCCCCAACAATCTGGGTTCTCATTTTACCTACCTCAGAAGGGTGGAAAGGCTGAGTTGACCTTGAGCCTGGTGGGATTCGAACTGCTAAATTGCAAGCAGCTGGGAGCTGAATACTTAATTACAAAGTACAGCATTACTTAACCCGCTGAGCCACCAGTACCTCTAGAATAAATGTGATTTTTACATTTTTTTTTCAAATGTATCTAGGCATTAGGATTTAAAAAAAAAAAAAAAGGATTTAGCATTGTGGCAGTTCTAAGCCATAGATTGTCTCTGCAATCTTAAATCTATATCTAGAGAAATCTTAGGAAAGTCTTCTTCTAAGAAACTAAAGTCAGAGACATAATAAAAAAAATCCTAGGTTGGTTATGAAGATACTTAGGGAAAGACTGGAGCTTAAAGTAAGTGATAGAGATCTTGTGCTAAATTGCCACTTCTATCATTTCCAACCAAAGTACCTTGGGATAAGATATCTGGGAGTTATAGTTCAGTACCATATACATCTCCATCCCTTTTGAGATAATTACGGCATACAGCTTGAGCTCAAGTTTATTTTAGAATTGTGTTCCTAAAATCCAGTTATCATACTAGATTTGTGTTACTGTCATAGGCCATATAGAAAAAAAGCTATCTAACTTCCTTCAGACATTGATCAAAAAGTCATTTTATTAGTTTTCATTCCATTTTTATACTGTCATTCAGCCATTCTATTCAAAGGATGAGATTAGGGCCATCATTTGCATCCAATATATTATGCAAGTTATATTCAACAAAGTTTGCAGCTCTTTGAAATGCAATAAACTGTAACCTAAGGAAGTTGAAAACTTTTAAATGCCAGCTAAACCAGACACTTATATGTATATTTGAAGATGATTTTCAAGCATAATTTGTGAAATTTCCATGAAAATAGGAATAAGGTTGCAAAAAATATTACAGTGAAATTGTCACACTTTGCATCACAAATGTAGCCAGTGGTGGGTTTGATACCAACTATTGTTTATCAAATAGACAGAAAGAAACAAAGTTAGTTTGAAGTTTAAAAATCATACATAATGAAGCATAAATATCTATTATGGTACATGATGGACACAGCAAATAATAATATTGACTGACTTGATATGTATTAAACATTGCTATTTTAATTTCCTAGAACAGTGTTCGGTTATATTGAGAATTAAAATAGTGATAAAATAGGACTAAATTAAATTAAAATAGTGGTACCCCTGATTCAGTGTAGCTCTCTGGGAGATGTTGAATCAGTATCAATGTACTTACTAGAAACCAGTAAGAATGTGAAATTACTCTCAGCAGATCTATATAGGAAACCATATTAATATAAGGATATTTTAGTCCTCCCCCTATAATACTAAACATCTTTCTATTCACGCTATTTGCAAATGGTATCTTATATTTTGCCAACATATCTTCTTTTTTCTTCTTAAGTAAAGTTTCATAATGCCAGGTTATATTTACGAATATATGTTTACAAATTCATAAGAGCTGATTGTCTAATTGAAATTCAATTAGTCTTTGGATTTTGGCAATATATAAAAGTAAAAAATAAAGCAAGTAAATAAAAATAAATGCCCTCTGTTAGAAATCTATTTTAAAGATATTCACTCAACTGCTCAGTTAATATATTGTCATATTTTTATTATAATTTTGCATATTTTATATATTTATGTTCTGGTTTGTTCAAGTTTAGGGTCACAGGAGGATAGATGGTGGGGAATTATGTTCCTCTCTTTATAAGAATAAGAAATAGGAGGAATTTCTAACAGAGACCAATCTCAATAATTCATTTGAATGAAAATATATAATACATATTTTTATATAATAAAATCTGTTTTTATGTTATATATAATAGCATCATGCCAGACATTTACTTAATTCAAATACCAAACCATGATTTTTTAAAAACTTTGTTAATTGTTAAATTTGCATACAAATTTAAAATAAATAAAAATAAAAACTTGTTTAGCCATTATTCAAGTTTATAAGCCAGAAGGGGTGGATTTGCAGAACATCTCTGACAAAACCAAACAAGCAGCACTGCAGGTTGGCATGGTGGGTGAATTAATATTAGGTTTTTCAGGAAAGCATTTTTCTTTCCATGTTCACTACCCAGCACATACATTTTGTAGTATCATCCAGAAAAAATAAATAAGCATAAGGAGCAACTTTATACTGAGTTCAAAGAGGTCCAGCTGGTGCAACAATTTCCAATGTTAAAGCTTCTTATATTCCAGACCCTGCCCTCCATACTGACCTTGTGATTTACTATGGCCTTTCCTATATAATTATATATGCTATTTAGTTTTAAAAAGTGCCATAGTTCTTTTCGTTATATTTTCAGATGTCACATCTGGGAATACCTGGAGACTTTTAAGCCCCGTATCTCACTGTTTTGTGTAAATCACAGAAGTGAGGTGAGACTTTCAAAAAGGAAATCGTAAAATTTTACTGCTGCAGACTTTGTGACAGTGTTAAAGAGCACACATTACAACTGAGGTCAGCACACTCTTAGATTATTAGTGGTCAGATATACAACTAGAAAAATCCTTACAAGATTATTCAAAGGCTTTTGATGATCTGCTGCAGGAATCCCCAATGGAAAATTTCTACAGGGAGAAATATTAATTGTAGCTCTAAAATATATATATATAATAGGCCATCCCTGCTGAATAGTGAGAGTATTTCAAAAGTGATTCCAAATGAAATGTTACAGAGGAAGAAAAGCATAGCTTGAGGAGAGTGTTAGGTGTATATATGTAGTATGAAGTGGACTGAGAAATATTTTTAAAAGATCTAATGCTGTTTTGGTTTCTTCTGTGTTATATCCTAGAACAGTGGTGTCGAACCTTTTTCGGTTCGTGTGCCAAAATTGCGGGTGCACAAGCGCGCATGCGCTCCCGTGTGCCCCCACCCACAATGCAATGTGCCCCTCCTGCTCTGCGCATGCGTTCATACCCCCATTTTTTAGCTCAAAAAAAGTGCAAAAACAGCTCTTTTTCACGCTTTTTAAGCTAAAAACGAGGTGGGAGTGCGCATGCGTGCGGGGAGTGCAGTTTTTTGCGCTTTTTTGAGCTAAAACCAGGTGGATACGCATGGGTGCGGGTGAGGGTGTGGTGTGTGTGTATGTGCACCTCCCGCATTCCCCATGCATGCACGTGCCCCCGCCCCGTTTTTAGCTAAAAAGGCAAAAACCAGCTGTTTTTTGTGCTTTTTTTAGCTAAAAACAGGGTGGGGGGCATGCACATGCATGGAGGGTGGCGGGGGGTTGTGTGTACCCCCCCTGCATGCATGTGCGCGCGCCCCCTGGTTTTAGCTCGAAAAACGTGAAAAACAGCTTTTGCGCTTTTTTTAGCTAAGAACCCGGGGTTGCGCGCGCGCATGCTCAGTGGAGCTGGGCTGGGCGACGGCTGGCGTGCCAGTCAACATGGCTACATGTGCCATTTTGGGCACGTGTGCCATAGGTTCGACACCACGATCCTAGAATATTGTTAAAATGTAATGTTTTTAATACATTATATATATAGTCCGCAGGTTATGATAGCAATTGGGAGCAGAATTTCCATTTCTAATTTCGATTCCATCGTGATTATATAGCTTAGCAGCAGCAATTCTGGCAGCCCTGGTTGCCATTGTAACCCGAGGACTATGCACATTGTTAAGTAAGGACTACAAATTATTGTGACTTCTGATTTCCTGCTGGTTTCCCCATTGATTTTGCTTGTGGGAAGCTGGCAGAAAATGTTGGAAATTATGTGACCTTGGCTTGCTGCAACATAATTGTGATAATAGGACCATGGGGACTTTGCAATTGTTAGGAACTCTCAGGATCAGTTGTAATTCCTTCAGTGCCATCGTAACTTTGAACAGTCACTGAACAAGTGTCATAACTGAAGGATTATATGTAATTTATTAAGATGTTGTTTAAGATGGCATAGTGCAAGAGGAAGATATATACGTGGTTAGATTTTGTAATTAAAACAATAATCACACTGTTTTTGCTAGTAACAATTTCTGTTCCAGGTTATTTGTTCATTTATTTGTTCATTATTTTTAAATGATTTTGTACTTTTACAAAATGATTTTGTATTTATATAAATAGGCAAATGGAGCAAAAGATTTTTTTCTTTTAATCATATCTTAATAAAACTTTTGGAAACTAATAAAAGTAATACTACATAGTAATTATGATGCAACCATGCTGCCAAATCATTTCCCATAGGATAGCAATAGCACTGTATTTATATATCGCCTATCAGGGCTTGTAACCCTCTTTAAGCGGTTTACAATGTCAGCATATTTCCCCCAACAATCTGGGTTCTCATTTTATCTACCTCGGAAGAATGGAAGGCTGAGTCGACTTTGGAGCTAGTGGGATTTGATTAGCCAAACTGCTGATCTGCAGTACTGTGTTCTTAACCACTGAGCACTGTAGCTCCATGGGATGTTTTCTAGTTCTGTCACAATCATTGCAAATCACAAAGAAAGTACAATACAATAAAAGGGAAAAATAAAGTGTGAAGAAGTGGTGTCAAATGCCTATTCAGTCATTGAACCATTTATTTTCTCTCAGTCCCAAATGATTCACTGAGTTGAATCTCAGTGCAAATCAAAAGTGGCAACTTGTTTTAGCCCGAATATCATTGAAATGGAAAGGTTTGACTGATTTTCAAGAATTTACTTACTTATTTTTAAAATAGCCTTAGAACTGCCTGTATTGGAACTACAACCCAGCTTACAAAACAGTAAACACTCTCCCACCCTAATAATCAAAATGAAACTCAAAAAAAAAGCTTTAAAACCCCTCTTGGAATGAAGGGGTAGCACTCTGCCACAAATCCATGTATCTTGCTGGGCTCCAGCCTGACTCTACCCTAACAGCTACAGGAACATCCAGTTCCTCAAGACTTTTCAGCAGGCTACAAGGATAGAGGCCTGCTGTATCTCTAGGCAAAAATTCTTCCACAGGGCAGTGATCACCACAAACGAGGCATGCTTTCTAGGACCAGGTCAGTGGAAACATTTAAGGGAAGGTCCGGGAACAGTTCCACTTATCTGATCTAATAGGATGGGTTAATACCCTCAGTGTTCTGTCCCACGCCCGAAACACATAGATCAGGACCAGTTCTAAAAGATGCAGTGTTTTTATTCAACAAACTCCACAAAAATCCCACTGCTATGAAATAAAGCACAAGTCTAATTACCAGTTGTCTCTGGCAATGTCTCCAGCACACACCGGGCCAAATGCCAAATGATTAGAAATAAAGTAAACACTCCTGGAAATTGAGTTATAGTTCAAGACTCACAGTGAAGCATGAAAACCAAGCTGCAGAGATGAACACTTGAACAAGAAGGCTTTTAATCCACACGAACCATGATACTCTCACTAAATTAATCAGTTGTTCTCTGCAGACAGCTGTTCCCAACCACACCCCTTTTAACACCTATAAGGTGTGGTCAATTACTGGTCAGCTGTAGCTCGACCTCTCCCTTTCCGGCGTTGCTGACGTTGCTGTTGCTTCCCTCATTAATCGCTGGGTTCTGGCATCAGCTAATGCCTCCTCTCCACTGCTTTCAGAAACCACTGACTCCTGATAGCTCGTGGAGGGACCAGCCTCTGGCATGATGTCAATAGCCGATTCCTCCCTTTCCTCCAAAACTGACTCCAAATCTCCCTCGGAGTCGGAATCGACTGCCAAATCAGCAGCACACTGCGGAACTACAACACTCAGGAGAGATAGGCCTGCAAATAATTCCTCTGTTTCTAATCTTAAATTGAGATTTGCATGACCAAAATTTATACTTCAGAAAAAGGTGATTGATATTGTAGCTTTTCCCATTTTAGGAAATTTCTATAACATGATTGCAGTCCATTCTGGGCAGGGTGTGTTAAATTTGGCATATAAAAAAGTTAAGCTTGTCACATGAAAGTTTTTGTAACAACAATGATACCACCAAAACAAAGACATTTTGTGGCCTAATTTTGATGATGCAATGTTGGCATCTTTCATGGGAGAAAGTAAGATTTCATCCCTTCATGTTATAAGAATAAAATTAAGTGAAACATCGATATTCATTGCTTTAAGTTCTCAGGATATAAATGCAATGAAGAACTAAACCCTTCACTGTAAAGGCAATTTAACATCAAGGACAATGAGTTGGTTTCTCAAAAACATAGCAGCCTAGTTTTTTTTGTAAATGATACTAAAGCTTTGGTGGGAAGTGTGCAAAGCTAAGTGCCTGTGCATTTAAATGCATGTGGAAACAGCTGGAAGCAGCTTCTGAATCAGTTACACAAGCCTAGAAAAGAAATGCAGTTTCTCTAATGGTTCAAAGAGAGTTGCTTTATTAAGTGTTGTGATGCACTGCAGAGTACTACTTTGAAACAATACTGCTCTAGTATGGACTAAGGTGACATTAAAGTTTTATCCAATACTATAAGATTGAATCAATTTTCTTTCCTGATATCCTTTTATTTCGATTTCCTTTTATTTGAACAATCATTGTAATAATAACTTCAGAGGGAGATATATATTTATAGATCATTTGGATTTATTATTTGATCTTTGTGCAGTCATAAGCTCTTTAAAATGGATAATCATATTTACAGAATTTGTCATCTTGATTTTAATTGTAAAATTATCCCTGGAAAGTTAGAGCACATCCGTAATATATAACCAATAAATATATATAATAATCAGAACAGATTTAGTGCAATATCCCTAATTCATTCCACTTTGATTAATAATAACATGATTGGGTAGGGACGGGGTGTCTCAGTGGATAAGACGCTGAGCTTGTTGATCAGAAAGGTCGGCAGTTCGGTGGTTCGAATCCCTAGTGCCGCATAACAGAGGGAGCTCGTGTTACTTGTCCCAGCTTCTGCCAACCTAGCAGTTCGAAAGCATGTAAAAATGCAAGTAGAAAAATAGGGACCATCTTTGATGGGAAGGTAACAGCGTTCTAATTGCCTTCAGAATTTAGTCATGTCGGCCACATAACCATGGAGACGTCTCCGGACAGCTCTGGCTCTCCGGCTTTGAAACGGAGATGAGCACCGCCCCCTAGAGTCAGGAACGACTAGCACGTATGTGCAAGGAAACCTTTACCTTTACCTAACATGATTGGACAAAAGGCTTTATTAAAAAAAAGTTTCAACTTGCCAAAAATGGAGCCAAGTGGACATAAGTTTAATTTTCATTGACAATGCATTTTAGAGTTGAAATGTTTTAGAGTTGAACTTCTATAACAGGTTTTAGGGTGTGGTGAATTCTGAATCTCAAATCTTGGCAGTAGAGTGTGATACAGGGAGATACATTCATTTAGATAATCACATTTAGGGTTTTAAATATTAAAAATGTAAACTGGGATTGATGACAGATAGACAACACTTTAAGGACAGGTGTTATTTGGTCTTCATCTTGATATCTTTGAAATCCTTGAGAATTATTTTTGCTATTATTATTTATAAAATTAATAATTATATGCCCTCTGATTCCCAATAACCAGGAGGTTGAGTTTGCACAAACTACAGCTTCCATATTACCTTCAAGAACATGTCTATGCATGCTGTGTTTCCACAACACACTGCAGTAAACATAACTATGATTTGCTCAATCCAGTTTTATGGGTTGTACTCCAAACATATCTCATTACATAGGTCTGTTTGTTATGTGAATATTGGTTAGTTTATGGGTTGGTTTGTTATTTGAGGTGTGAGAACTACAACTGGCAAGGCAGGAAACACGCCATCAACAGCTTGGCATGAAAAATGAGGCAAGTAGTCTATTACAATGAAAAAGTGGCTAAACAAATTCAGGATTTAAAATTTGAGATATACACATATAGAGAGAGCTATAGTATTAAAATCTGCCAAATTTTTAAAAAGGAAGTAATTTATTTTAGCCATGGCCTTGGTTTTTCTTGTGGGAGTTTAGGAGTGCCATAGGAGTGCCTAGAGAGAGAGGGGAAAAATCTGCAGTGGTCTTGATGTAATACTTGACACAGAGTATATCATAGGGTACATTATAGGCTCTAACTGGAAACTTATCAGAGCATAAATAATTTTAGATTCTATATTCTTAAGAATATAGCTAGAATGAATCATGCATTGAAACAGGTATCTTAAACCTTTGATCGTTCCTAAGTGTCTTTGTTGTTGATATTGTTATTTAATTGAAAATATACCAACTTTATTACTGCAAATCAAATAACATTCAGGTCCAAGGGATTCTGGCCACTTTCCTTTTCTTACTCTACTCTGGCAGCCTTGCTATAACCTTCTTATGTAAGAAAATAATGTTATAGGAAGCTATGAATCATCATAGCTGATGCCTTTTCTTCACTGACCTTTCCTCTAAGATTTTGGCGAGACAGGAATCCTTTCTCCAATCTTAAATGATGAATGGGCAATCAAATATTGGACCTGCTGCAGTGGTCTGCCCAACTGAAAGGTTAACAGGCAAATCGGATCGTGAGCAAATAGCCTTGTATGTGTCAGAATTTCACTTTGACACAATGTAGTGTTCATTCCGATAAGCTACTGATCCTCACAGAAAAAAAGAAAATGTTGCTTGAGAATAGGCTCAGTATTACAAAAATGTATTAGACGGTATGCGTGTAGACACAAGAAACAAAGGATGCAGCTTTTGGGGTTAACATTTAAATCTTAAGATTATATGATAAGTGGCTCAGTTTTAGATATTTAGTCCTAAGCAGTTTGTATGTATCTATCAGCTTTATAATTAGATCTCTTATGCCGTTGAAGTTGATCTTCAAGGACTTTTGGGGTCTTTTTAGTGGTGAGGGTGGATACAGATGGATAAAATAATCAAAAAACCTCATGAGAATGTTGAATAGCACATCACATTACAAATATTAGACATGGTGTTTAAAAGCAATAAGATTGCAGTCCTGTTTTTCTCTCTATGGGAGCAAGCCCCATGGATTCCATGTGTATGCAAAGGATTCTGCTATATGCTATTTATACAGAAAAGACATACATGTATCTCATTTAGGTAGAAGTCTGGGAATTGACATCTATTCATTGGACATCTGTTTATATTAGTTGAGTGAAAATGAAAAAAAGTTTCTATTTTACATAACAAATATATTGAAATCAACATAAGTGTAAAGTTACACATAGATGTAAAGGTACATACTGTACCTCCACTCTGGCTTCAACAAATTTACAGATTTTATTTTTGCATGTTATTTTAACTGAAACAATGAATATATATTTGGAGGCTTTGTTGGTGTCCTTGTTTTCCAAAGAATAGTGTGAATAATGTTTTCTATGTTTATTCTGTTTCTTTGAGCAATGTAAGCAGTTTCATCTGAGGATGGAAGGAAAAGTTTATGGGAATGAAGATAAAAGATCCTTGGCTGCACAATTTGGTCAGCCACTTAAATTTTTTTTTTGTAACATTGCAATGTATACAAAATTATACAATTCTAACAACCATTTATCTTTTCTCATTAAAAACATAATCCAGATCATATATTACTTTGCCAGGTGAACTTCAGATTATCGGTATTAATGAATTATCAAAGCTTATTTCCTTTGTTTGATTTTTTTGGAGTTTTTTTTAAACATTGTGAACACTATTAGTATACACTGTACATTGCTGCTTTTGAACTTGGAGGCTCCATTTAATTTTGATACTGCGCTTGGTTAAATTTTTTTCCTGCAATTTGATATTTGTTATGGACAAAGAGTTTCTCCCTTCTCTCCGTATTTGAATCCTGAATTCAATTCAAGATCAGGGAAAATAATTGCGCTGCTAGTCCTTCATAGAGTAATCCCTGAGCAGAGTAGCTGTTTGGAATATGATTGTAGCCATTTTCTTTTGATATTCTACTTGTTTTATTTAAAGTAAAATGGGGTCATGTG
>JANHJO010005143.1:68572-79899 GCA_032468235.1 Pseudoxyrhopus heterurus | reverse complement strand
GATTCTCCAGCTTGAAATAAACTTTTCTATAGAGGACATACAAACTTACAACCTCTGCTTTATATATATAGATGAGAGACAGAAGTGAGAGAAAATGAGAAAGGATTATTTGAAAAGTGTTGAAGGACAGTTTTAGAAATGTTCTTGAGTCCATTCTATATGTCTTCTATTTTTTGTCTGTTATATTTATTGCTGTTATTGCCAATATAAGAGAAAAGCATTTTGCCAAGGACATGTGGAAATCTCTGATAGACATGAAAAAGAGACAATAGATCTATTGCAGTAGGTATATTACATATTCTTGGATGGCAAAAAGAAACTTCTTTCAGAGTAAAAATATTCTGTTTCTTCCTTGCAATTTACTCCATCTCAGGACTGTTTTACAGGAGAGAAGAATGCTCCAAAACATGAATTATCAGACAAATGTCGATCTGTTGCCTGAGAAATATCATAGTGATGTTTTACTTGAATTTATCTCTGTCTCTAACTCTGCATCTAAATAAAAAGAATCAGAAAAACTTAGGAAAAAAGGAAGAAAAAAAGAAACCTGTGTTTGTTCAGAAGTAAAGAAGGCACTGGTGGACATCATGCTTTATTAATTTTCTTTTAAAAATGAATATAAATGCAGCTATATTAAGGAATCAGGTCAGTCACTGCCTGGAGAAAAAACAACTAAAATTCACATTTGATTCTTCAGCAGAAAGTGTTCCATTTGGATTCTTACTAAACAGAGGTATTACAGCAGGCTTCAAACCTAGGACATACTTATATTCAAATTCATTTCACCTAGGACATATTTTGGATTCACTGAACACTTAAGATAACACTTGCTTACATTTGTCCTCACTTCCAGGCACAATTAATTTAATTTATGTAGCAATTTCAGTATGTTGGTAATGAGTTTTTCTTGTCTTACTATCTATATGTAAAGCAGAAAATCTCTACTGTGCATTATAGCAACTGCTTTGTGTTATAAGAATGTTTATTCTTTCCTGCATAAACACTCTTCTGCACTAATTCTTATTCTAACAAGCTAATTCTAAAAATTATGTTTTTCTATTCCTTTTCGGACTCATTTAAATAAATGCAAAAATTTGTATTTATTTCTCTATTACTTTTATATCCCAGTATATACTGTATTTGCCACAGGAGAAGGTCAGGAATTGCTTGTATCATGAGCCGGGTGCTCTTGACTCACACACAGAGAAAAGGTGGATTAGCCCAAGACTTTTACTACAGGAGGGAGAATAAAAAATTCCATGGCTTGTGCTTATGTGAAACTTAATAATTGGTATACAATAAGCAGAAACTAAGATTTCCTTTATGTCAGCCCCTTTGAAATTAACACAGAATCAAAAATTCTTTGAATCAAAGATTCTTATCTTCAGGTTGACCAGGGCATTCTTAATCAGCAGTTCCAAAATCGTTGGAGTCTTGCTTGGCTATGTCAGGAAATGGATCACAGTTGGCAATCTTTTCCCTCACACTCGGCCATGACTAATCTGCTTATGAGAAATGAGATTCCTGTCTTTATTTCTGTTCAGTTGATAACAGCAGTCTGGTGCTCATGGGTTGATTTTCTCCTCAGGTTTTATTAGAACCATTTCCTCCAACACACTTGGTTTTGAGTGTTCAGTAGAAAGCAAGCACATTGTTCTAGATCCAGCCCAGGGGGTTGGATGACAGGTACTTCTGGATTTGGAAGTAATTATTACACCAATATGAGTACTTAGGGCTTTATTCCAAAGCAGTATATGAAAATAATGTAACTGCATAACAAGAGACAGAAATTAATTCAGCTCAATGACCTATTAGGTTTAGCATTATGTTCATAGAGTAACCAACAAGTTCTCTAAGGGAAACTTACAAGCAAGTATGAGTTTGGTCCTCTCTCATTGCAGTATGCAATTTTTCTTCTAAAGTGTGCTTTCCTGATCCTGGAAGGAGATATTTTTAGTACGTCCAGAAACTATTTGTAGCAGTATTCTCCATGAATCTCTCTACAGTGCTGAACTGTAATATGTCTATTTGTGATTTCCATATGTGCTGTGAGAAGAAATTCTCCTATTTCTTTATGCTAAGTGATTCTAAATTTTAGTATCTAAAGGAAATCTAGCCAATTTCATATGTAATTCTATCGTGTTGCCTTTTACTCAATTAAAAACGAACAGGGCTTGCATAGTAGAAATTCCTTGTGATCTTAATACTTAATTTCATATAGCAAGTCTGTCATTATTAGCCTAATTTTTAAAATGCAATAAACAAAGATACTCAATATCTTCTGTGAGATTGTATGTTAGCTGTGTCTTTTGCTCTCAGAAGTGGAATGTAGGCCACAGTTCAGTGTGTCTAATAGTAACTTTATCAATACAAGAGAATATTTGTAGCTCGGGGTTGAACTGTAGGTTCCTGTTGTTCTCTGAGCTTGGTTGTTTTCTTGCAGATGTTTCTTTACCAAACTAGTACCAAGCTAATAGCGTGGGTGATGTTATTTAATTTGATAATGAAATGTTTACAAGAAAACAGCCAAACTTGGAGAGGGCCAGACACTGCACTGTAACTTTTTATCATAAGCTAATAGCTTTAATGTACTGATTATTAATATATATATTTTAAATATCTTTTTAGGTACCCATGTCATGGAAGGCTCAGGAAGAATGCTGGTTACCGCAGTGGGAGTTAATTCTCAAACAGGCATCATCTTTACTCTACTAGGTGCTGGAGGAGAGGAAGAGGAGAAAAAAGCTAAAAAAGGTACAAATTCACCAAAAATATTCTTAAATAATATCTGTATTTATAACATAGGCCTGATATTCAAATTTATTATATAATACTTGAATTTATGTTACTGTAAGTACTTGAATACTTGAATTTATGTTACTGTAATTTAGTGAATCCAGTCCTGATTTTTAAGGGCTGTGAGTTGCCTGAATGATGTGTGCATTGGATATTTGGAATATTTAGTACGGATGGTTTAAAATACAAGAAGAGAATGTGATCTTAAATTATCTATACTTCTTTGCAAGATTCATTCTGTATTAATATATCCCAAATTCATTACAAATTGAAGTTGTATAAAGAATGATAAGTTCATTACTTCATTAAAAATAAATTATCACTATAATAATTCTTTCATCTGGAGAAATTGAACTGTAATATCAAAATATGAAACATAAATTGAAGTATATTTACCTTTTTAATTTAAAACCCTACTTATTTAAAGTTTTATCATATTTTATTGCTCATGATTTTTATTTTAGAGGTTTCATCTGCTTGCCAGGAGCATAGAGATTACGAGTCCTGCGTGACTTACGTGTTTCGTAGCTAACATGAATTAGTTTATGTTTGCAAAACAGAGTTGGATTCAAATATTCAGTTCCATGAAAAGATCCCTTCATGGATAAATGGTTATGTGATTCTGATTCTCCTTCTATGAATGGAAAATGCTTCTGTCCATGGAAATGAACATTTAGACCTAACAAAATATCTACAGGCAAGCTAAGAATGTTTCCCACATGGCATGTTTCTTGTAAAAAAAGCTGATTCTGTTCCATGGGAAGTTTAATCTCCAGCCCAAAAAGCCAAATCTTTTTACCCTAAAAATAAAACTCTCCCTGAGTTGACTATGTGGACACAACCATGCAGTTTCCTTGGTAACAGTACTGAAGGAGTTCACCATTGCTTTCTTCTGGGATTACTATTATTATTTTTCTTCCCAGTCTCTTTAAACTACTGTAAGTTTTGAATAAAATAATAACTTACACTACTGCTTGAGATTTGGTTAATGATCTTCTTTACAACCATCCAGTGAGTTTCTCATTTAAATATTCTTCTTCTTTATCACTAGTTCATTAATAACTATATTATTGAGAAACTTATTCTTCTTTCATAAAAGTCTGTTCTGTGCCTATTACAGTAGTCTTAAATACACTTGAACTATAATGCCCTTGTGGTTAGATCTTCTATAAACATCTATTTTTGTACACTATTTCATGTTGAATCCCAGCTCTAATATTTCTGTTCAGAAACCCTTTTGAGATTGTTGGATCTTCTTCCCAAGGAACTATAGTCTCTTTACACATAAAGGAGGATAAAATTATTTTAAAAGCAACAGCTATAGTATGTTATATATATATATATATGTATAAATCTTTAAACTTATATATATATATATATATAATGAAATTATGTATGAAAAATAGTATTCATCCAAATAAATTTTGTGGTGACAAGTGGCAGAAAAAATGCTTCTTTTCAGACCTAACAATATTCTATACTACTGTAAGTAGTGGCCAGATTTCACCAATAATTTCTTACTGATTTTGTTTGAACTTAAGAAAATATATTCCAGAGTTCCTAAGCTTTAATTGAGAATAAATACTAACGAAGAACAGTTCCCACAAAACAGAAAATCATAAAATTGTTATCAGTTTTATCATTTCTTGTATCAATTTTTGCTAAGAACAAGGATAGAACACTAGTATGAGTTAGAAAGCAATTTTCTCAAAAAGTATGGGTGAGTGACTAAGACTTATTGTTTAGGCATTTTAAATAGAAATAGATAAAAATAGAACTATATAAAGAACCAAGCAATCTTATTTGCCTGCAGTTTATGCCTGTTTTGCTATGAGAAGAACCTCTTTATTTCTTACAAACTATTATCTTTTAAGCATAGTTCTCCCTTGTCCTATTTTAAATAATAATTTGTCAGTTTACTCTGTCAGCTGAAGAAGAGGTAAAAAATAGGAGTCACATTGTTCATATAGCTTTCATAAGACATTATTACATGTCAAATAAAACATTTAACAAGCTTTTAAAATTCATTGCCACGAATGACTGCAGGTTCATTCAAGGAAGCCTTCAATAGCTGTTGTCCTGCAAGTACTTCTGTCTACACATCATTTCTTTAAATAGGACATCAGTATGCTTCCAGCATGAAATTGTGAAAATGGGAGTTGATATACCTGCTCATTAGTTTATGTCCCTATTCTCTAAGGACATTATGCATTCATTGTATGTATGCTTGAAGTTTTCCAAAAGTTTGTGTTTGTGTTTCAGTTTCCTGTAGTGTATGTCTTTCTTCCTCATTAACATTTTAACAAAAATCATCATACAAATATGATTCAGGAAGATGGGCATTAGCTTCCAGAGAGAATAAGAAACATACTGTTTGATAGGAGAAAAAATAAGCCTTTAATGGGACTCTCCTCCCAATGGCTGGAGAGGAAAAAAAAGACTTGAGTTCAGAAAAATCCTTTTGCTATTTAATTTGAATGAAAATAAATAATAAATGTGTACTTCTTTTTATCCCCATTTTTATCAATTGCTTTCTGGCTGTATGGCAAGTCTTTGGAAAAGTCAGCTTAAAATATGAATTTGCCATGTTTAAATTTTCATTTACATTTTGTTACATGTACATGTTTTGTAGCACAGCAAACTAATAGAAAGATGAAATGCCTGGAAATTGGATAAATAAAATGCATAAACAGGGTCTTAGGAGCTTTCTTAAAGCAGGAGTATAAACTTTAGCTACCATGACCACCAACCTTATCTGCCAAAAAGAGGGCAATTATAATGGAATAAACAGGCTGATTTAGAACTTAATGATCATCAGACCACATGCCTGTCAAGTATAATATCCTACATGCCATGATGTACAATGACCTACTTCCCAAGACTGTTTCCTCCTGTTGTTTTACATAGATGAAACTATACTGCTTATTGACTTCGGTTCCAAAAAATACCATTGTTTCAAGACATGTAGACATGAAACTCCAGTAGCCTTCCATATATGCTTTTGCTTGTTGCCACATCTGATTTTCAGAAGATTCAGTAACATAATAATCTAAAGAGTAAAAGCACTTCTTTAATGATACCAAGTTTCACAATATTCTATCCCAATATTCACAATATTCTGTCCCAAGATGGACTATTATCTCTGTTCACACAGATTTTTCCCAAAATATTCCTACAAATATTCCGAATAGGGGCAGGAACCTCAGCTAAACAATTTAGGGTTTAGAATTATGGGGCAGGCAGTCTGTCCTTTTTAAAGCCAAAAATAGCAAGCATGTAATTCATATATAAAAATTAGGCATCAGAATAAATATATTAAAACATTTAATAGACATAATGCACTTATTTTAATTTTGTTTTAAAACAAAGTTAAATCTATAAATGTTTGAAAACCCTTGACTCACTGTTCTGATAATATCACTACGTCCCCTGCTGTCTGTCTGTGATTAAAAATAGACTTTAAAATGTGCAGCCCAAGACAACAAAAGGATGTGCCTATTTTGGAAGTTGATAAAAATTAATGTCGGCAGGGATTCCAGCATGTATTCTTAATCTTAAATATTTAGAACTGGGAAAGATAAACTAAGGATTGAATCTCTTATCTGTTAAATCAGATGCTGGTCTAGATATTATTGGCATGACATTAAAAGGAAACTAAAAATAAATACAGAAAACAAGAAATTTTCCCTTAGCATTTGTATTTCTCAGTACAGTATGTTTGAAAAGTTCAACCATAATACTATAGAAAAGAAATAAAACATAGATTTAAACAGCAGAAGAGACTACTTCAGAAAAGGTTTTCATGATGGATAATTAACTCAGTTTCAGTGCAGCTTCACTTCAATCAGTACAAAATCAGTAGGAAACTTTCGCTTTTTTTTTTGTGGTGTAAGAACTTCTTGCTTGTCCTGTTCCCCTTTTTGTAAAGAAAACTGCTGACAATTTTTGGCTTGTGATTTATCTCCTGTCATGATCAACAGTAAACATCAAACAATATTATAATGAACTTGTTTTTTCTGAAACAAGACTATAAAGGAAACATCGAACATCATTAATGGATGTTCCACTGAGTTTTCAAAAAACCCTATCAGGCTTAGCACTGAAAATGGTTCATTAATAAATCAAGGATTTTAAATAGGGTATTTTTCAGATGGATTAAGTATATTAATTATGGATATTGTGATATTTTAGTATAGTTTAAAATATAATCTATCATTTATAGATAGATATTTTTCATGAATCAGACATTTTTAAAATATTTTTCCTTCAGTTTTTTTAAAGTAAAATAAGAATGTCTGCATTGTGGAACAAAGGCAATAGAAGTACTATGTAAAGTCGGTTTCTCACCAACTTTGTTAAAGTTTGTTAACCCTGTTAAATGTCTTTCACATTTCCTTTTTTATATATAATATTCATGTATGAGTTTTTGTTCTCCACTTCTGTAACATTCTTGTAATAGCATTCATTTCTAGACATTATGTTTCTTACTTTAAAACAACTATGTTTTGAAAAAAATAAATAAAGCCACATTAGTCCATAAATGTTTCTGTCATGTGAATTTGTTCATATTATTATTATTTTTCTTTTTTCTTTTATTCATTATTACTCAGTAGATTCTTCCCATTCCTCCTTCCATCCTCCTTCAACTACAGATGGGGCAGCAAGTGCAATTGCCACTGATAATGCAAATACCAGCTTAGTCAATGGTACGTTAAGAACACCGGGATTGTTTTTATTTGAACAATTTCTCTCAACTCTGTCAGCTTCCCGCTTTCTCTCCTGAACTGCACAGATGTGGGATGTGCATGGGGTTACTGGGTGAGAGGGCCTATTGTACTGCAGCTTATAAGAGATGCCACACAGCCAACCACTTTATAGCCAGCCAAATTGGTCTTTCTCACTCAAGTAACACTGGGACCACAACAAGTAGGAATCTAGGGACCTTTTCAAATCAGACTCAAGTAGGAATTAAGGACTTTTACTGTTGAATCAGATTTTAAAGACCATCTTCAAGTATATTTCAAATCAGTTTTCTCCTTGCAAAGGTTTTCAACATCAAACTGTTATTTCCATGCTTCCCAATCCATACTTGAAAGATGGCATGATTGTCTATTTCGTTTCTCATTCTATTTTTCCAAAGTGGCACTCTCATAAGCATTCATGGTCTCAATGTAGCTTTGGGAAAACAATCTTCCTGGGGTCAGGAATTTGGCATAAACACAAGTAGTAGTATTAATGTACTTCATTGTGTTGTCCCACCAATTTTTCTCAGCACCAAGTTAAGCATTTTCCATAGATTATGATGTTAGCGTAACATATTTTACTGAACTATCCATGTGGCTTGAATGTGGTTTCATGCATTTTTCCTCCTTTGAACAAAAACACCTTCAGTTTTGAAATTTGGAATGTGTCTTTGACCAGCTTCTTGACTCCATTTCTTAGCATGTTCATATTATAAATTCCATATAAAGAAATACATTTAAGTGTTGATGGGTAATTTTAATCTGAGATTTAGATAAAATATTTGTATATTGTTGAAATATTTTTGTTACATTCATTTTATTTTTTTGGCATCAACATTATTGCTTATACTCTTAATAATAGAAGCATAGATCCATAAACCGGATATGGATCTAATTGAATTTACCAGAGGCAAAAAATAGGGGCAAAAAATAGTAAGTAAGTATAGATCCTGTATTTTTCTTCAAGCAGATGTTTCCTCTGCCTCAAAAACAAAACAAAAACAACAAAAATGGCAAAAAAGGAAGACATTCAAAGCATTAATTTCAATTTAGTCATGAGATGTAAATGATAAATTGAATACTTAGGTGATGCTAGTATCAGATTATATCCACTGATACAGGGAATAACAGTTCCCCTCAGCTCTGAAAGGAGAACATATAGGAGGTTCCTGTGTGTATTCAGCTAGTAAGCTGATGGCTTGGCAGAGCAGAAATGCTAAAGCATTGCAAACATTACAAAAATAAAACCAGATTATTATTTTTTATTATTTAAAGTTAAGTAAGTTAAATTCTAGGGATGCGATGGCTCAGTGACTAAGACGCTGAGTTTGTCGATCAGAAAGGTCGGCAGTTCGGTGAATCAAATTCCTAGTGCCACATAACAGAGTGAGCTCCTGTTACTTGTCCCAGCTTCTGCCAACCTAGCAGTTTGAAAGCATGTAAAAATGCAAGTAGAAAAATAGGGACCACCTTTGGTGGGAAGGTAACAGTGTTCCGTGCGCCTTAGGCATTTAGTCATGCCGGCCACATGACCACGGAGACATCTTTGGACACCGCTGGCTCTTTGGCTTTGAAACAGAGATGAGCACCATCCCCTAGAATCGGGAACGACTAGCACGTATGTGCGAGGAAATCTACCTTTTACATCACTTCCATATCTCATGGAAAATTTTTGAATGTGACCATGTAAATCTCAGTAAGAGCTGAGACCAATTTGAAGGTGACTTGATTTTTTTAAAATATTTTTTTTTTTCTGTGAGGTGTCCTTTGCAAGGTGTCTGGAAACAAATAAGCATATGTCTTCCTTTCTAAAACAGCTGTGTTGGTTATTCATCTACATCTGCTGTGAGTTCTCCTTATGACCTATGCAAATTGTGCCCAGATTGGCCTTTGTGGACATGCTTGGTCCACTGCTGAATTAGAGATTTAAATTCGTTGTTTCCAGGCAGTTTTGCTGATGTATTTTAATGGTGTTATTTTGTTTTATCACCATTTTAAAAAATAATTTGAGTCAGGCTGGAGTGTGCGTGTGAGGTGTGGTGCGTGGTATTCTTTTTGATAGAAAGGCATTTGGGAATTTAGTAAAAAGGGTGGTATCAATATAATTAATACAATACAATGCACACACATTTACAGCAGCTCACTTTAGCTGTTTCTTTGTGTAATTATTACCAAGTGTTAGAAAAACTTCTTGCATTAATTGTTTGTGTTTTTTAGTCAAACTGTTTCTAAACATTTCCTATAACTACTTTTGCTGCCTTTATTTTTGTTGATTTACGTTTGTGTGTATGTGTTAGTGTTATAGTCTAGCTTTCTGTCATAAGTAATTCATCTATTTCATTTATTCTATTGTTTACTTCCTGTATTGATTTCCACCCCCCCTCATCTGTGCCATTTTCTCCACCTCTGCTTTTCTTTTTTTTTGTACATTTTGAAGTTGGACAGGAAGTTATGCATGCTTTTGGGCCAGGCACCATCTAGAGCTGGATCCAGGAATACTGTTGGGCAGACTAAATCATCCCATCCTGCAAATGGAAATTTGATTTCTGATTAATGTTATCAGTAAGGGCAGTACAGTATATGACTTACATGCCATAATCAATGCATTTAAAGTCTTGCATTATTATTTAGAATCAATAAGAAAGTAAAGTTCATTTGAACTTGATGGGATTTGCTTCTAATATTTAGTTTGGGAGTTAAATCTAATACAGTGAAACCTCGGTTCGCGAACGCCTTTGTTTGCGACCAATTTACAACACGACTGGAAATTCTTACCGAGTTTTAAATCAGTTCACGATTCAAAACTCGGTTCACGATGAAAAAACAGCATGGAAAGAGTCCATGAACTGGGCATGAATCGATTCGTGCTGGACTCTTTCCGTGCTGTTTTCCCTTCTTCGCATGCGCGATTTGGTCGCTTCAGAATGCGACCAAATCGGTTCATGCCCGCAGTCCAGGAACGGATTGCAGGCGTGAACTGATGCTCCACTGTAATGTTTACCATATATTTTAATTGTGTGCACTTGTCCCAATTACTTAGTGGCAATATGTAGCAATTTTAATTATGTGTTCTTACAAAGGCATACTGGGGTCATTGAAGACTGATGGCTTAAATCTTTACTATGGAATCATGAATCTGATATAAACATACCCCAGAATAAATGACTATCAAAATAATGATTAATGACATCTTGTATAAGTTAAGCAACTGATTTAGGTTCTGACATTACAATTAATAACTTTATAGTTTTCTTATACTTAATATAGCTAAAGCTTTTGGTTTCAAGTAGCTTCTGATACCTTGATGATGTTCATTCTCAGAGACAAAGAGTTGATGTAAGATTGTTCAATATAGTATAGAACCAATTTGTTTAATACATTACCTTATGTTAACAATACTTCGGTAAAATAATTACAAAAAGCATCTTTGCCTATTTTTGCCTTTTTATTCTGGACAATGTAAGTTGTACACAAATGGATAATTCTTCCTTACATAGCAGCTAATTTAAGCAAATGAATTTTTTACTGGTGCAGTTCTGAATATATCAAAAAGTGCAATTTGATATTGATTGGTTGAACAAGAATTAGAGTTAATTACAATTCTTTGATTGCATAGGTAACAGCCAACTAAGTAAAAAATGGAATATTTTTTCCTCCAATTTCTGTGAACTCAAGACTCATTCCCTCATTTATGATAATTTAGAAAAGAAACTCTGTGTGAGATAGGGTAGAGTGGAGATAATGAAAAAAAAAAAGTGGAGAATAAGATACAAATAAAAAGTACCCTAA
>JANHJO010005143.1:56341-66711 GCA_032468235.1 Pseudoxyrhopus heterurus | reverse complement strand
TGCCTTATTCATTCTGTCTGCCACTCTAGGCATCACGGCCACAATATCTAGTTTGATGGTACATCTTTATTTTTCCAAGAAAACATCTAGTAGATATCAGATTACTTATCTCTAATGTAACCCAGCTCTCTGATGATAAAGTGAAGTTTTACATTAATGTAAAAAGTAGTAAAATATATTTTTATTTAATAATGTACGATTACTCAGTTTATGCATAGATTGCATAGATTAATTCGTCTAGACTGAAGACAAAGTAGCAAAAGATCTTATATCCAAAGTTCTTTATAGTATGAAGAATCAGTAATGGTTATTTATAATCCTATTAAAATTATAATCTCGGTTCTTAGCTTTTTTAAGGAATGTATAATCCCCCCAAATACTGCTTTGTATTTAAGCCAAACAGCAGGATGGGGCAGCTGCAATGGAGATGCAGCCACTCAAGAGTGCTGAAGGTGGAGAGGGAGATAATAAGGACAAGAGGAAAGCCAACATGCCTAAGAAAGAGAAATCTGTCCTCCAAGGAAAGCTAACTAAATTGGCTGTCCAAATAGGCAAAGCAGGTAAGATACACACTGATACTGTATATATACTAAGTGAAAAAACTGTATTAGAGTAGCGCTCTCAGTTTTGATCTTAGATTTTTAACATCAGTTTGCAGAAAACTGTCCTAGAAAATTTGAGATAGCAATACATCAACACTCTCTAACATAGCACTAATTCACATGCACTGCTAATTCAAAGTATATTTGTTTGGTTTTAGGTTGATATGTAAAGAATAAATATGGTTTGTAATTATCATGATGTGTAAGTCAAATAACTTTGGTTTATTAATCATCATCAAATCACAGTTTACAACAAACCTATTCTTACTGTCAACAAGAGAAAAAGGGGGGGAAATCTTTCTTCTCTTCCCCATTGCATCTGGAATGCAATTATAATTCTACCCATTCTAACATTTATCTTTTACTATTGAACAAAAATGGGTGAAATTAGCAATTGCCCATAGAAAGGATTTGCAACATGTCCCAAATTTGAAGTACCCTTTTTCTGTTGAAAACAGGTGGCTTCAAATTCAAAGCAATTCAAATATGAAACAACTCTCACTATAAAATGAAACTCAGTTCAAAAAAATAATAAAAATCTTGAAGGCAGCATAGAAACATCAATACCCCATTTGATATGAGCATAACATTTTTTCAATTGTTTATTGAATATATCAGTGTTCTTAAACTTAGGTACTATGCACTTTTAACGAGTCATCATACTAAGTATATATAGTGGAAGATAATTTTTAAAATTTCTGAACTATGCTAGTTGTAATAAACCTTTATTCCTGTATTCTCGCGATGTTATGATATTTCAATGGCCCTTAGATGCGTATATCTAACAGTGTTGTCTTTATTAACACATTAACACATCGTCTATCTTTCATTTTTCATGGTCAAAACTTGAAATGACCAGAGTAATTTGGTTTAAATTTAAAAGTTTGTATGTCATTATGAATATAAATATGGAAGCTAAATGCACGCTTTGTTGAAAAATTGTGTATGATTAAACTAAAAAGACAGAAGGTGCTGTAAGAAGGTTAACATTCTGATAATGAATAGATGAAAACCATTTACTTTCATTCTTTATTAAACTATTATTTTCTTTCTGTATATTAAGTGTACCTGTTAGTAATACATTCAGGAGACGAAGATATAATTAGAATAGATGCAAGCAAATTGACATATGCCAGTAGATCTGCATGCCAATTTAATATAAAGCGTTAGGAGAAGGAAGGCAATTCACCTATTTCCATACACATGGTGTTCCAGCATTTGATAATTTATCATTGTTAAGAATGTGAGAATTGGATCACCAAAAAATATTCACTGTGTTTGAAAGCTGTGCCCCAAATTCCAAGTTATTGAAGAAAATTCAAAGAAGGGAAATTCCTCATCCTCTTTTCTAGCAATTCCTGATGGCTATTTCAATCTTCATCCTTAACCCTAGAAATCTCTGACATCTGAAATCAGTTACATAACTAAATTCACCTTTCTTGCCTTTGTTTCCATTTTACAGGTATTTATAACCTTCCTCATAATCCTTCCTCTAGAACCTTCTCTTCTTTTCCCCACTGCCTTTTTAATACAAAAAAATTATAGCGTTGATGGAACCATTTTATACTAAAGGCTTAAACACTTGTGCCTTCTGATGTCCCAAAGAAAGGCTAGTAAATTCCTTGGGTTTATCCAATCTGACATAATTTGTTCGTTTGCAGCCCATGTTGTAAGAAAATGGCTCTGGGCAGCTCTGTCATTTGTATGTCTTAGACTAGGAAGATTTTATACTGATGTAATATATAAAAGAGCAGATTTTTATTTTTGAAGAGATAATTATTACATCACACACAAAAAATATTTTTACAATTAATTTTTTTTGTCTCTTCCAGGTTTAGTAATGTCAGCAATCACTGTCATTATTTTAGTACTATACTTTACTATTGAAAACTTCGTTGTCCAGAAGAAGCCATGGATGCCTGAATGCACACCTGTATATGTTCAGTATTTTGTTAAGTTCTTCATTATTGGTGTGACTGTGCTTGTAGTTGCTGTTCCAGAAGGACTTCCGCTGGCAGTTACCATCTCCCTTGCTTATTCTGTAAAAGTAAGTAGCAGTCTCAAAACTAATACAATTAAAAAAAAAAAACCTTATGCACAATTCTTTCAGGATAATGTTAAAGGTAAAGGAAAAGATTTATTCTGTCTAATTGTGCCCAATTCTAGGGGGCGGTGTTGGTGTTTATTTTCGTTCCTTAGCCAAAGAAGCAGGCATTGTCTGAAGACATTTCTGAGGTCATTTTGTAACCGTATAAGCTAAGAAAAATAAGTCTGACTCGGAGACCGGAGGAGGAATTTCCAAGGACTTAATTTATTAATCAGCGCTGATGATCGACCCTTGTTGCTTACAAGCAGAAAAATACAAGAGCGACCCCCCCATGCGTCTCTGTCTCCCTTTTATACAGCATATCAGGCTGACTTAATCATTAATCACATGTGTTTGTTTAGGAAATTGCTTCCAGCTCCTTTCCAGGGCTGGGTGACCTTCTTCCCCCTTCTCCTGCTTATCTTATCTGCCGTTTGTTCCGTTCTGCTGACGTGACAGAACTTTTGCTCTTTATGCTGTCTTGTACAACCTTCATTATGGTCAGCAAATTACTTAACCCTTCAATTTGGCCAGCATGGCTATATGGTGAGGCACACAGAATGCTATCACCTTCCCACTGAAGTGCTACCTATTGATCTACTTGCATTTGCATGTTTCAAACTGCTAGGTGGGCAGGAGGTATGGCAAGTAATGGGAGTTCAACCTGTTGTGCAATACTCAGCTCAAATCCGGGCTGTCAGCTTTCAATGTGACAAGGTCAGCTTCTTTAACCACTGAGCCATCACGCCCCCCCCCCCCCAGGATAATGTTATTTGCCCATAAATCTTTTCAAAACAATGATATTTTGTTAGTAAATTAAACTAAACTATGCTCATGTATTTGGTTGGAACCAGGAGCTAGTCTTAAATATTTAAGGGCAAAGAAATGATAATGAAGATTTTCATTAGGAGAATAAGGCTGTATTACCTACTTACAGAGTTAAGATTTCTAATGGTATTATGGAAGCTGTATGCACTTGCCATTGTGATTATTACACTTTGTACTCTATGATTGCCATTAACTGTTAGTGGAGCTCCTACAGAGATTTTTGGGAGCAGGTGGGAGGGAGGACAATTTGTTTTGAATGCTGAAGTGCCTCCTGTTCTTTGATGCATTTTGTTTCATAAAAAACTGCACAATGGCCAATGTTTGCTTGATTTTACTAATGTATTCAGAAAATAGTCAGATTCTTCTTCAAGGATTCTAAGGCCCAAATCTCTGTTTTGTTCTCCAGGCTAGTTTTTTTTGTCCAAGACAATGTAGACAATGTCCAAGATTGTGATAGAAGATAATTCAGTATCAGGCCAGTTTCATAGCCCAATTCTGGCCATAACAAAAGCTTAAATTCACAGGACACTGTTTCTGTCCATTTAACAATTTCACTCTGGGTTCTTTAGTTTATTTTGGGATAGATAGTAATCGTAACAGAATAACAAAATTGGAAGGGAGTCTGGAGGTCTTCTAGTCCAAATGTCTCTGCTCAGGAGACCCTATACCATTCTGGACAAGTGGATGTCCAATCTCTGCTTAAAACTCTCCAATGATGGAGCATCCACAACTTCTGAAGGCAAGCTGTTTCACTGGTTAATTGTACAAAAGAGGCTTTTTAAAGTATTTAAAAAAAAATCAGTATCATAAATGCTGTATGACTGCTTAACTTGATGGTTTTGATGTAAAGTTAAATTAAGTGAGTAGGGGAGAAAAAATGGCAGCTGACACAATTCTCAACATTAAATAAAAATTTAAGACATAATTGCTTTGAATAGAATTCTTTTGCTTACAGTGCAGGTTCCTGACATGTATATTATATGCAAGGTTGGATCTGGATTTCCTTGGCTTATAGAAAAGTTGACTGAGAGGCAATATAGTCATGAAATATCTGAAGGGAGTGCAATTATTGCCCCAAAGAACAGGATCAGAACCATTGGGTTAAAATGACAGGGAAGGAGATTCAGGCTAGGCCCCAAGAGGAACTTCCCATCTATATAGGCTGTTAGCCAATGATGCAGATAACTTCATAAAGTTTCATGCTGTCTTTTATGCCTGATCCTGGATGAAAGAGCTTCGCTCATGATCACTCATGCCTTAATTACCTCCTGAGTGGACTATTACAATTCACTTTATATGGGGTTACCCTTGAGCAGGCTTCAGAAGCTGGAGCTGTCACAGAATGTAGTGGCCTAGGAAATTATATGTTCTCCTCAATCAGTGCATATTATATCTCTGTTCTACAAGCTGCCTCAGCTGCCAGTCTGCTTCCAGGTTCAATTCAAGATGTAAAGCCCTTCAAAACATGGGCCCAGGTTATAGGGAGCATCTCTTTCCTATTATGTCTAAACATCCATTAGATCTGGCATGAAAGGCATGCTGTGTCTCTTTTTTAACAGGGACTGCCATCTTTTCTAGCTCTTTTGGAACACCACTTCCCCAGAGATTAGGTTGTCCCTGACCCTGCTGGCTTGCCATAAATTTGAAAGAAATGGTTGTATGCTTAGGGATTCAGTTGAGTGTCAGAGCCTGTGCAGTGCTTACATTGATTTGTTGCGGGTTGTTTTGCTTATGCTTAGGGATTCAGTTGAGTGTCAGAGCCTGTGCAGTGCTTACATTGATTTGTTGCGGGTTGTTTTGCTTTTTAACTTAACTTTTAACTGTTTTGTTTTTAACTGCTAATTATGTATACAGTATTATTTCTAATGTTTTATATTGTTCTAAGGTGTTTCTAATTGCTCTTAATCATCCAGTCATGAATCCGAAATGGGTAGCCAAATAAATTGAAATAACAAACAAATAATGAGTTCTCTGTCACCAGAAGTCTTCAAATAGAATCTGGATGATCATCTGTCAGAAATACTCTAGTACAATATTTCTTATCCTTGCCAATTTTAAGACATTGGACTTCAACCCCCAGAATTCCCAAGCAAGCACTAAGCAATTTGAATCAGTGACCTCTAAAGCCCTCCCAACTCTATGATACTATGAGGTGGTTGACACGTTGTAGCAGAAAGATATGATGTAGAAATATATTGTTGTTGTTGTTGTTCTTATAGTATTACTTTCAGTGACTGCCTGTGCATTTACCTTTAAACAAAGAGAGAGAGAGAAATCTCTAAAGGTACATTCTGATCTGAGGCTTTTTTTTCTTTATAGAACAACCTGCTAAATTAATATTATGCCAGCTGTTGTCTCTATTCATTCTTGTACTTTATTTGATTCGTCTTTGCTAAGTAGTTTGACATAAGCAGGCTCTCAGGTCTCTGCAGCAAAACCTTTGAAATATTATTTGATCCCTGTACTGGTATCAACATTCTGTTAGCTCTAGAAATCCTAACTTTCGAATTCAATGAATCTAAAATGTATTGAGCTGGTAGCATGCAATCATGCTGAAGAGGGAGATGAAAAAGTCAACCCAGGCTGCTTTAAAAATAGATTCCTTACTTGGAATTCAAAAGAAGAGAATTGAAAATAGAACTGACAATGCATTAGTGCCTTTATGTAAAATTATGATGAGACTGTAATTGGAATTCTATGTAGAGTTTTGGTTGTGGACATGGGGAAAAAAGACATCCTAGAGCTGGATAAAGTACAAAAAAAGGATACATAAAATGATGGGTTATCATCTGGGGTTTTCTCTAGATACTATCTAATGGATGTACATAACATAAGGCACAATATATAAGATGTGGATAGAGATAAATTTTTCTTTTTCTCTGGGAGGTTAAAGTTCAGGGTTATTCTCTGATATGAATAGAAGGAGATAAAAGGATGCCCCTCTTTATATAATAGAATTATACTATTGAAATTGTTACCATCTGATCTAACATCCACCAATTTAGACTTTTAGAGAATGCACGACAAAGGCATGCATGGTTAATATTACTTTGCACGGAGTGCAAAGTCTGATCAGTTTACTAATTCTTAACTAATTTCCCATTTTAATTCCTTAATGACTTGTTCTGTCCTCTTTGGTTCCTATTGTTAAGCTTCTTCAGTTGTACAGCATTCCCTTGGTAGAACCTTTTCATTGAATACATCTCTTTTCCTTTTCTTTCTGTATTATGTTCATAATTTTTATTAATATTTGTTGTGGGTTACATATACTTAATTCCAGGGCATCATGAGGGTAACCATTGGAGAAAAGTTATTAAATTAATAATGTTGGTAAAGGAACAATTTTCATTAGAAACTGTTAACATAAAATTAATACACCAGTGAAGAATGCTGAAAGAATAAAAAAGGCAACTCGTGATTATTTATTGACACTTTATGGCAATGAGTAGGTAGTCATGTTACGACTTTCTTTTAACAATATTGTAGAATTCTTTGTCTCGTGTTCTTGAAAAGTTTTAAAATCATCTTATTTATTTATTTATATTTATGTATTAAATTTATATGCCACCCATCTCATTGTCGAGTGGCTCTTGGCATATATATGAGCCTTATTAATATCACAGTTTCAGGAAGTGAATGCCAATGAATTTGTGTACCTGAGCATATATAAGTGTTATCAATAATAAATATAATTTAGCAAATATTAACAATTAATTTTTAATTTATATATAATTATTTTCTTATACTCATATTTTATAAAAATTTAAAATAAAATTATTTTTAAATGACAATGCATTCTGTAAGAATAAAATATTTATCTGTATGTTTTCCCTTTCAGAAAATGATGAAAGATAACAACCTGGTCCGTCACTTAGATGCATGTGAGACTATGGGAAATGCTACAGCCATCTGCTCTGATAAAACAGGGACATTAACAACTAACCGAATGACAGTAGTACAAGCCTATGTTGGAGATGTCCATTACAAAGAGATCCCTGACCCAGATTCTATTCCAGCCAAAACAATGGATGTGCTGGTTAATGCAATTGCCATCAACAGTGCTTACACTACAAAGATTCTGGTGAGTCGATCATATTCAAAAACAAAAAGCTGTAAGAAAAGGCATGAATGTTGGCTTGGGAAACTCTAGTACTTAGAAACCTTACTTGTTTTTTTTTTTTTAAATTGTGGGGTGATGTAATAATCAATAGCTCGACAAAAAGGCACTGGTATGTCCTCTTTTTTGTGTATATCTGTGTCTTTGTCTCTGTACCAATATATATCATATGTGTTTTGTAATTTACCAGCAGATAAGCCTCACTGTATTTATTGTCTATTTTTTTTATGAGTAAGTACAAGAATTAATTTTTGAATTAAAAATGAATTTGAAAAGATGGAAGAAGTTGCCTTCTGTATTTTTGCCGCTTGAACACAATCTAGAAATTTTTATTTTAGGACCAAAGCTGCTTAGAGATCACAACAGCAATAATAACATAATTGTCAGCCCTAAGCCCAGAGACAATTGAATTCAATCCTTTTTTGTTGTTGCTTACATCTAATGGACAGAATCTTGTCAGACTAAAGTTATAACCTTCTAACCTACTAGATATACCTCAAACCATTTTTCCTCCTCCCTCATCCAGCTCAGGATTGCTCAGTCTCTTAATCTGGGCCTCTCTTTGGGAAAGCTCTTTGGGAAAACTTTTCCCCACTACTCCTCAATGTGCAAATTCTGTCACAATAGTATTTATACTGAACTTTCAGTTATCTTGTATGACTTGTATTATTGACTAAAATGATATCCATTTTTCCAAGAAGTTCCCTGTGGTATATATACTATTCTATTCTTGAATTTCCCCCTCACAATAATAATTGCATGGAGGAGATTGCACTGAAAGAGAGTGGTGACTTAAAATGCACCTAAACCTGATTACTATAACACAGTACCTACAATATTTATGGGAACCCTGAGAATTATATTAGTATTATTCCAGTTAGGGCAGATATTCGAACCGAGCATGAAAGACAGTGGCTTGCCTAACATATCATTAGGAAACATTAGGATGACATCATAGAAACTCATATCCAATTAGATTTGGCTAGATGATATTGACAGCAAGGGCAAAGAATTCCTTCTATTGTTGGAATGATATTGTGAGACAAAAGAATATGTCCCCCTTGCCAAGTGTCACTGTCAATTTCATTGCCAGGGAGAATTGCCTGGAAAGATTTTTGTCCCAAATGAAATTCAATCTCATGTAAATTTTGCACAACCAATTAGGTAAAATGTCTTTGAGAGCAGATTTGAAGCATGGTTCAATGGGTATCCCATATACACTCTGCACCAGTTAATTAACAAGACAAAGTGATGGGCAGAGGGGGAAAGATAGATTTTCTTCAAGCAAAACGAACAGAAAATGGGTCATTTGTCAACAACTGTAAGATTACAGCCTTATTTATATTATATCACCTGTATAAAATATCATGCAAGCATTATATGTGTATGAAATAGATTCCTCACTGGATGTTAATGTTAAATTTTGAATGAAGTGTCAGTCTATACTGTCAACTGTCTGATTTTGCCAGAATGAAAATATTATTTTCAAGCATGCTGAAATGCTGCTCTTTATGAAGAAGCAATTTATTATTCGGTTTGTTAGATTTGTCTCCTGAGGGACTTATCTGGAATTGTCCCTTTGTTTTGCTCATACAACAGCAGTCCTACTAGATAGGCTGGGCTGAGGGAGATTAACCCAATGAATTTCCTGTTAGTGTCTAAGTTGGACTTGAATCTGGGTGTACCAGAACCTAGACCTACCTGTTAATCACCATACCACACAGGCTTTCATTGTGAAAGAGGATTTGAATCAAATGAAAGATTACTGGTTAAAACTAATGCAGAAGTAGGTGAACTAGATGAGCTTCTCTCTGTGCTGGGGGCAGGGGGTTCCAAACAGCATATCTCTACTTCTTTAGAGACTCTGGAAAACAATTGGGGTGGCAGATGCCACCTCAATACTCTGTTACTCTACTTCAAGAACTTTTTTGGGTGCCAGTCTGCCATTTACTCTGGGGGCCAGATGGGAGGGGAATATGCTTCGGTGAAATGAAAGTTCACAATTCCTTTCCAAGCATAGTCTCAAGGTCAACTGCTTGGGAACGGAGCACAGCTGCATTCCTCAGGAGACCGTTCTGAAAACATTTTTTAAAAATTTGATTGGACATGAGGGGACCAACTATGGGAGGCACCTTCAGGAGGGAAAAGTTACACTTAGAATGTTGGTACACAAATGTCAGCTCTGGCTTTGCACTACTGTATTTCACTTGGCTTCTAGTAAACTATACCTTTCTCAATCCAAGAAAAAATTTATATCAACGTTGTTGTGTGTTGTTCTAGTTCTTTGTGTTGTACAATTGTTTTAACTTGCTTTGTATAAATTTCAGATATACTACAATAATTACAACTATACAAACAGTAAATTAAATAATACCTACTGTTGAACACCAACAGCAAATTGGTGCTGTTAGTGAAAAAAATATTCTTTATCACTACTACTGTGACTCCAAAGAGCATAAAAGCCTCTATTGTTGTTGTTGTTAGTTGCAAAGTCGTGTCCGACACATCGCAACTCCATGGACAATGTTCCTCCAGGACTTCCTGTCCTCTACCATCCCCCAGAGTCCATTTAAGCTCACACTTACTGCTTCAGTGACTCCATCCAGCCACCTCATTCTCTGTCGTCCCCTTCTTTTTTTTGCCTTCAATCGTTCAGCCTCTATGTTGTTGTTGTTAGTTGCGAAGTCGTGTCCGACCCATCGCGACTCCATGGACAATGTTCCTCCAGGCCTTCCTG
>JANHJO010005143.1:28025-38338 GCA_032468235.1 Pseudoxyrhopus heterurus | reverse complement strand
GAGGAGGAATTCTGGGAGTTGAAGTCCACAAGTCTTAAAGCTGTCAAGTTTGAAGATCCCTGTTGTAGAGGAACTTATCCATTTTAGTAATTGATTTATAATCCTCTTTTAAATAAAGCAAGGTTTACAATATGCACATGGTTTTATTTTGTTTTTAAAAAGCAAAAAAGCCCAATGTTATTTCTTTCATTGTTTTAACATTCTTGAAAACATAATAGGCTGATTAACAATGTCAGATATTTGAATTTGAGTCAGAAAACTCTCATTTGCCTAGTGAATCTTTTTGTAATCCTAAACAAACTATTCTCACTTTTTCTTTCTCCCCTAACTTATTATCTCTTTCTCTTGTCTTTTCTTCATCCAATTAGATCCTTCCCATAATTCTCTTTTCTTTCTTTTCCTTTTCTGGTGCCATTGAAGTTCTCTCTGTTCCATTTTCATGTTGTCAGCCTTCCGATGCTGTATTTTATAAAAAAAAATTGTTTTAATCAATATTTTCTTCTGGAAGACACACACACATACACTTTTTTACATGTGCCAGTTGTAAACATGTGAAATATGCTGTCATGATTTTCAAAAGTTGTGGAGCAGAGAAGAGTCTCCCCCAGTCCCTCCCTCTCCCCCCTCTCTCTCTGTATCTCTCTCTCTCTTTCAGTGTGTGTGTGTCCCTGTCTATGTATATACACAGTGCATTGTCTATAGAAGCTTGTAACAAAATCTACCTTCGAAAACATAGTGCTGTTATTTGCATAGCACATACTGTTCACTCTGGTGCAACAGGGAAATTCAGCCTCACAGAGCAAATTATGAATAAATCATTAGGTGTACTGTAAAGAATAAGTTTACCTTGTTATCATGATATGGCCAAGTGAAACCTGAGGCAGTCTCTTTTGGAAGCCACAACACTGAAACTCCTCCCAAGTTACTCTGCTAAATTTTTCAAGGTGTTCAAAGGTTGTAACTATTGATTTCTTCAGGGTTATTAGTCCCTCTGAGCAACAAACCCTCTAAGGAAGCACTTCAGTTAAAAAATGCAGGGATGGTCAACATTTACAATAAGTAATACTTGATTACACTGTGCAAGCAAATAAAAACCAAGAGAGCAATACTTTACAGAAAAGAGTGCATTTCATTGACTCACTCAGAATAGATTTCTATATGGTTTACATTAACTATCATTAATTAAATAAGCCATAACTGCTAGGTTCGCACAACATGCTGAACCAAAACCCAACCAACCACATTTTAATCATTCAGTCATTGTATATTTTAATGATTTAAGAAGCTTGGATTTGATCTATTTTTGTTTAGTTCATATGTAGAAGGATGTTATTGCTGGGAGGATTAAAATGTATTGAATGAACACATCAGAAAGCAATAGCATAAATCACAATAAAGCTCAGCAGAGCTCCCATTCCTCTCTCTGCTTGGACTTAAACATATATATAGAAATAATTCTTTCCACCAATCGGGAGGTTGACCAATGCCTATCTTACTCATCCCTTTCTGAGGGTCTAGACCAGGGGTGTCCAACTTTGGCATCTTTAAGACTTGTGGACTTCAGTAGAAATTTCATTAGATCAAGTACTAAGAACTAATGTTTGTTTAATGCCTAGACTGTGGTTCAGAATGAGCTTTTATGTTTGACTGAACTGTGCAGAATAGTAGACAATTATTAGAGTCACCCAAGCAACATGCAGTGATTGGTACTGGGAAATAGTGAGAACGCTGTGCTACCCAAAACCACAGCTGACAATTGCACATGTGTAATTTAGAGGATGGATCAAAGTGATAAATTTGCTTTTCATTACATACTGTGGTTCTTTTGCATTTTACTGGCACTTGCATAGTAAAGACTTTTAAAATAGAGATTCATATGGCATGAGAACAGCATTTAAAATTGAACACTTCCAGAAATAATTTTTAACTGTTTGGAATTCTAACTTGACAACTTCAGTTCAAAATATTCCCCGATCACACCCAAGGTCACATTGCTCTGTGAAATCTACCTTCCTGCTTTCAGAAGAGAAGCAGCAGCAAAGGTGTCACAAACCATATTCTAACTTCTGAGCATGTTTGGTTGGTGCAGTCCATATTGTAATCTTCCTCATAGATCTTATCTTTTTTTTTTTTTTTAAAGAAAGTGACTTTATTTCTTCCATAGTTATTGGGATGTACTATATCCTGGGAGTAATAGTCCAAAATACCTGCAAGAATCATGTATGTCCCTATTTACCTTAAGGTGCATAGGAAAATAGGTTAATTAGGAGAGATGGTTCCCATTTCCCCCTTCCTATTATAACTTTCCAATATTTTTTGGATGATTGATGAACTTATAGATCACATTCAGGTGAAAGGAGAAGTCTTGAAAAGCTGTGGAATGAATGGAAAGCTGCTTTTATATGTAGCATGTGGATATGCCAGTTGGTGTATTTGTTTTGGGTTAATCCAGTTATATTTATAATAAATTTAAGCAAAGCAAGTTGTCATTGTAATGCTCAGCCTGATCTTACCACTTGAAAATGCGGAGAAAACTTGTTTACATTGGAATAACTACAAAAGAATTCTATGCTTGAAAGCAGGATTATTTTTACAGCAAAAATGCCAGCATAATAGGACTAATTCTATGTCTTGAGTGGGTGGCTAACACAAATATAATAAGCAGTGTACTATTTTTGATTTTCATGTATACTTAACAATAGTGAACAAGGTGAACATTTTAAGGGGAGAATTCAAGTAACAATTCTGTAATATTTAGACAAATTTAACTGAGTAGTGAATTCTGAGCAGATTTGTAGAATTTTGCTCAATTATGGTGAATGAAGAGATTAATTTTGGAATAATTTGCACTGTCAAAATGTGCTTTATTTTGTTTAGAATTAAGAAACATGTTATGATAAACTTTGATTTGATTCAACTGGATATGCTTAACTATTTCAGTTATTGAAAAAAATAAATTCTATTTCATTTCTCACTAATCTATCATATCAGCCTATCCCATAAGTCGTTATAGTTTGTAGCGATGAAAGATGCTGAGAAGAGGTCATTACTGAAGCCACAGTTTAATAAAACACATTTAATAGTTATTTACTTTCTCTCTTGAGATATTTTCAGTAATTAGTTTGTGATTGTTTATTAAATGTTCTGTTTAGAGATGCCAAGGTTGTTCCTGTTAGTTTTAATGAGCATATAGCTCCTTCTAGTGGTTGTTTATGCAGGATTGAAAATGAATTCTGTAGCTAACAAAGCATAAAACCTTGAACCCAGAGGCGCTTTGTAACTTAATGCTTTCTAATATTTTGGACGATACCTTCCACAAACCTACACAACTAGCCATTCTGATTGAGATTGATGGGAGTTAAGGCTAAATATTTGAAATAACCAAATTGCCTACTTTTTAGACAATAGGACTTACTTACTTACTTATTTTGATATTCCATTATTTTCTAAACTAAGCCTGCTCTTCTTGTCCATCCTATTTCTGTGCTTCCAATTATTTCCCGGTGATGTTTTCATGGTTAGGTTTGACAGTGTTGAGTCCACTGGTATCAAATCCACACATTCTCAAAGTCAGTGAGATTTAAGGAGACTGATGAAAGGATGGCTTTAAGTAAGGTAGATCAGATTAATGCACTATCATTATTTCACATTAATGGAACTTTCTCATTTAAGTTCTGTTGTGAGGACACACAGAAATTAGAATGGCAAAGCATGTTATCCTAAGACAAGCTCCAGAGAAATGTTAAAGAACTATACATAATAAAGATGTTGATATAATGCATTCTGATATATTTTTTTTTGTCTTCAGGATTCTCCTCTGAAAGCTGTACAGATGCTATGGGTCAATTTAATTATGGATACTTTTGCTTCTCTTGCTCTGGCTACCGAACCTCCCACAGAATCTCTTCTGCTAAGAAAACCATATGGTAGAAACAAAGCTCTTATTTCTCGTACCATGATGAAAAATATTCTGGGCCACGCTGTGTATCAACTCACTCTAATTTTTACCCTCCTTTTTGTTGGTAAGCTCAAATATCATTTATCGTTACTTTTGCCAGCTACAGATAATGAACTACTTGACTTCTGAATCTGCAAGTGATAAACAACATGGGATCCCACATAATCAGGAAATCATTCAGAGTACATAATTCAAATAATGACTTCAGGAAATCCAGAAATTAATTAACCCTTTTGTCACTAACATTTTAAAACAAGCTGAAGTTTCAATAGGGCTTTATTACATGAAGTGGAGATCAGCTACAGCTTCTATTGATTGTATCAAGGTCTTCTTTTCCTTTCACATATTGTCAGAGTTCCACCAGGACAGTGCAATAAATAGCTCTCTAGAAACTCAGCTAGCAGTTAAAGATAGCAGGGAAAGACTCAATGACAACACCCAGAAAAATAAGGTGTTGGTTGCAGATACATTAAACCTTAGTAATGAAGAAAATGAAGTACTGCAGAATCTAGCAATTCAGTTTATTCCATGCAACACTTTAGGGTATAAATGGGCATTTTTTCCTACCCAGTCTTATGAGATAAATGACTTCCTGCCACTTGTTTCTTGGATACGGAGATCACCTATGCTATGAAGAGCCATGGTGGCACAGTGGTTAGAATGCAGTATTGCAGACTACCGACTGTTAGCAATTCGATCCTGACCACTTTATGATTGACTCAGCCTTCCATCCTTCCAAGGTTGGTAAAATGAGGACCCAGATTTTGGGGAGAATTATGCTGACTCTGCAAATGACTCAGAGAGGGCTGTAAAGCACTATGAAGCAATATATAAGTCTAAGTGCTTTTGCTATTGCTGTTTTGATAATAATTCCTGGTTTCAGGTCCTTTAGCTGGAGTGTATTTACAGGAGTCAGCAAAATACAAGCAGACCAAAAAGGAAGGTTCAACAATGAGCTTGAAGATTGGTAACTTCAATGGGACTTTCAAATTTTGTTCCAGCAATGCTATCTGTGGCATTTAACTTCCTAAAACGTATATAGCTACATACATTTAGCTACCTAAAACTGGATATGGTTGATTCCACTTTCCCCCATGCTCTCTGTTCTCCTCCCATCCATCTTTCATTATCATATTGATGTATTCTCATTTTCTTTTTCTTTCTTTTACTGTTTTTTTATTTTTTTACTCCTGTTTACACTTCTTTTCATTTCTTCATTTTTATTGTTATGAGCCACCTGGAGTAGTTCCACGGGGAGATAGGCGGCAAATAATTTTAACAAATAAATAATAGATAAAAGTCCCATCCAAAGAATTGTGTAGTTGTCTACAATGTTTTTGTCCCTGGGAATCAGTAACATAGTGGTCTTACTCTTTCAGGAGAGAAAGCAACTAATTGACTTGGCTAAGCACCACAAATCTCCAGAATATACTGGCCTTGATTTATGTAAGCCCAACTTCATGCAAATTGGAAATACTATGAGACCCAGTTTAATGCATACATAAAATGATAACTGAGCTTTGTTTTTCTTTAAAGACATTTCGTTTCTCATCCAAGAAGCTTCTTTAGTTCTGACTGAATGGTGGAGGATGGAAGGGTTTATATTCCTTGAAGTCATCTGATAAATAAATCCCTCCATCTTCCACCATTCATTCAGAACTGAAGAAGTTTCTTGGATGAGAAGGAAAACATCTTCAAGGAAAAACAAAGTCCAGCTGCCTTTTGAAAAATCACCTTTGGGACAACCATGAGTTGGATGACTAAAAATCTCCATAGATACATAAAATGATGTTTTGTATATACAAAAATGGCAGCTGGTATTATGTATTATACTATGACATATAAGCTTCTCTATTGGAAATTGGATTACACAAGGATTAATCGAACAGAATCCTTGTATAATATGAAAGTGCCTGCATAGGTAGTCCTTGATTTATAACCACAATTGAGATCAGAATGCAAGGCAGTTTTTAAGTGTGTGAAGCCCAGTTTATGAACTTTTTTTAAACAGTGCTTGTTAAATAAGCCACTGCAGTTGTTAATTGAAATTGTTAAGCCAATTTCCCTCCCCACACGCACACACCCCAATGCTAATGTCAGGCTGTCAGCTCATGAAGCTTGGATAGGTGAGATGCAGCCATGACAGAATCACATGGTCATTAAGCAAATCTGGCTTCCACCAATGACTTTGCTTGTAGAAGCTGGCTGGGAAGGTCGCAAATGATGATCATCTGACCCCTGGATGCTGAAGTCATCATAAATACATGTCGGTTGCCAAGTGCCCAAATAATGATCATGTGCTATGAGGATGCTATGTTGGTCATAAGGGTAAGGACCAGTTGTAAGTCACTTTTTTCAGTGCTGTTGCAACTTTGAACAGTCACTAAACAAATGGTTGTAAGTCAAGGATTACCTGTGTACATGGTTCTCCCAGACTTACTGCCATGATTTCACAATTCAACATTAATATAAAAGCTGCAGTAAAAAAGATGAATTTTCAGATTTGTTTATGTATTAAATACATTTATATGATCGCCCAGCTATGGTAACTCGGTGCACCTTATGCCACTAAAATTTTGCACCTTATACCATTAAAATTCTTCCCTAAATAAATTATAATGCTTGATAATTGGATTTTCTTCCTTCATAGTTTATTGTTCAATGAATTTTTGAGTATAGTAAGAGAATAATCATGTTCCCAGAAGTTCAAAATGGATTCATAATGCTGACTGTATTGTGCAAATTGAGTTAATATTTTTTCTGTTTGGAAACATATTCTGGACCCAAGCTAAAACTAATCATGTATATATTTTACATAGTAACATATTTAAGTGGTTTTTGTTTTTGTTTTGTGCCAAAAAATATAAAAAGCTGAAGTGTCAAGAAAATATAAGACAATAGTAGCTAAAAATATATGCAAAGAAGAGTTGCCTTTGGAAAGCAAGGCCGAGCAGATAGGCCTGTTCCTCAGCTCTGGGTTATCCCAAAACTCTTATTGTAACCTTTATTGCAAAGGGCAGCTCAGTGGCAATGACAGGAAAAAGAAAAGATACATAATCTTGGTTGCCATGACAGGGGAGAATATATTTCAGCGATAAAGCTAGGAGCTGCAGTGGCTCAAGTGGTAAGAACATAGTACTGCAGATCAGCAGTTTGGCTGATCGAATTCCACCAGCTCCAAGGTTGACTCAGCCTTCCATCCTTCTGAGGTTAGTAAAATGAGAACCCAGATTGTTGGGGGAAATATGCTGACATTGTAAACCGCTTAGAGAGGATTGCAAGCCCAGATAGGCGGTATATAAATACAGTGCTATTGTTATTGCTATATTCTGCTTGAATTCAGTATTTAAAAATCACCCTAAAGAGACCTTAAATCTATGTTCCACTACAAATTTCTGCTTATCTTCTAAATAAAAATCCGACTTCTTTCTGCCCAAAGAGGGCAGACATTTACTATTATTTTTCTTTCTTTGGTAGCAGTGAATGGAAACTCTTTTCTTCTTCATAAAGCTAAGAGACCCAGTGTGGCTATTGCTGTGCTGGCAGTCGGAGAAATCCTGCTAACACCGAGCAGATTGACAAGAAATAGAGGAGAAAATAATATGTCTTTCTCCATGAGGTGGATACAAATCGGTAGGATGCAGCCCCATGATCTAACAGACAGGAATATTATGAGATGTTTTCTTTTTGCCCAGATCACAGCATCGGGATACAGAGATTCTGATGAATAACCCTATCCTATTTGAGGCTTAGCCTGTTCCAGGTGGGGGAAATAAAAGCTGAAAGCGGTTTACAGTCAGCCCAGAAAGAGTGATCAATAGCTACTGCTTTGTGGCCATCTCCTGCCTGCAGACATGAAAACAAATAACAAAAACGTCTATCGGTTATATAAAGTTCAGAGAGAGTATTTTCTTTATTTGAGTGAGTGTACAATGAAGTCAGCAGAAGAGCCAGTTTGGTGCAGTGGTTAAGGCATCAGGCTAGAAACTGGGATATTCTGAGTTCTAGTCCTGCTTTGGGCACAAAACCAGCTGGCTGACCTTGGGCCAGTCACCTTCTCTCAGCTCTAGGTAGGAAACAATGGAAAACCACTTCTAAAGACTCCGCCAACAAAACTGCAGGGATTTGTCAAGGCATCTCTGAGATTCTGACATCATTGGATGGAATGGGGGTGGGAAAGGCAGTAAAGTCACAACATTGTGAAATTATGCAGGAATCCCTTCAAGCTCTTGATTCCTTCATGTTTTTCACCCAGATGTTCAGAAAAGTATCAAATGCATGAAGACCAACATACCTTCCCAATCTGAACTATAGGGAACAAGCATGCTTCTCCACCTGTGAAACTATCTTTCTGCAATTTGATCCTGGTTATTTGTGGCAAATTAGCGAACTTGTTGCTGTGACAATAGGATTCATTATAAAACATGATGATTTATAAAAAGCCACGGGGAACATTAGAGAAGCTACTGCTTGACATACTGAAAGGTTTCCAGCCATTTTTGTTTAAAAGTAAGGAAGGGAAATTGGGAACTATAGCTAAATGTTTGAGCTGTTTGTGTGCAGTGAATGTTATCACAATGAGCTTCATTTCCTGTTTGCCAGATCAAGGGGTGTGCATCACATTTTCCATTGCCTTGCAGGAACAACTGTATGCAAAGCAAGAAGCAAGAACACTTCATTATTTTGAAATGGGTTTTCTTCTAAGGTTGCTAAAGTCACAGCCTCTAGCAGTTATCTTGTCACAGCTGCTGGATGGATATGCTTAAGCTGCTTTAATAACAAATAAGGGTGGATGCAAATGCAAAGCTATGTTGTGACATTGGTCAACAGAACCAGTTTCTAGATCTTTCATATATAAATTCCATAGGCGATTAAGAAATGAATATGAGGCAAACAGGAAAAATGTTTTTCTAAGAAAGTGCAGGAGATCAAAAATGTCCTCATAATTAGAATAATTTGAAAAGAGCTTTATATTCAAGGTTTTCTGCAGAATGAATACTAGCATGATGATGATAACAATCGCATTAAAACAGAGTTGAGAAAGAAAGACAAATGAGTTCAAAACAGCTAAGCAGAATCTATAATAAAAACAGAACAAGAAAAATATAGTAGAGATGAAAGAAGTGAAGATTTCAGGTTCTCGACAGTAACAAAAATTAAAATTATAAACACCAAAAAAGAAATGAAAGACTAAAGAAGAAACCATGGTAGCCTTGAGTGGTGCAGTGGGTAAGAATACTGTACTTAAGTAATTAAGTATTCAGCTCCCAGCTGCCTGCAATTTAGCAGTTTGAATCCCACCAGGCTCAAGGTCGACTCAGCCTTCCATCCTTTCAAGGTAGATAAAATGAGAACCCAGATTGTTGGGGGCAATATGCTGACATTGTAAACCTCTCAGAGAGGGTTGCAAACCCTGATAGGCGGTATATAAATACAGTGCTATTGCTTTTGCTATGTTCTATCCCTTCCCTCCAACATGCATTCTATTTCTCAAGTTTTAAGGAGATAGATTCAAAGGGATAAGCTATTATTTATTAAAGTTGAACCTATGTGTTGCCACTGTAAGAATAATATTACCCAAGATGAATGCAAGAAATAGGTCCAAATAATGAGTGCAAGATAACTGGGAATCAAAGAAGTGTTTCCTGCTCTAAGAAGAATCTTCCCTAAGACCAAATATAAAAAAGATCTAAAGAAAGAGCTGTTTGCAACCAGTTTAGAGATACTGTGATGTATTCAAATTATGCTGCATCATTTTTCCCCATTCACTGTTCCATATGTTACACTGTCCATTATTGACACAACAAAGAATGTTAGTTTTGATTTCATACATTTGTTTTATGCTTGATAGTAATATAGTCCTCAACTTACAACAGTTTGTTTAATGACCATTCAAAGTTACAACAGCACTGAAAAAAGTAACTTAATGATCGTTTTTCACACTTATGACCATTGTGGTAAAATGAAAAGGGCCACGCATAAGGAAAATTATTGTATATTTTATATAAGACAACGATTGCTTAAAATTAAGAATGAGAAAAATATACAGTATAAAAACATTTTGAAAAATTGCAAATAAGTATATATTTGCAACTATACAAGAGCATGTATGACTCTGATTAGAAGAGACAGAAAAATGTGGTTTTGATGGAAAACAAATTAAAGTTTTTTTCAAACTGAATGAAAAGGGCTAAACAAGGAGTTTTAGCAAAAGTTAAGGAATTAAAAATAAAAATGATTTGTGATATGAAATTAGCAGTATCTATGTATCTTAAAAGCTAAGATCATGGCATCTGGCCCTCTCAATTCCTGGCAAATAGATGGGGAAGAAATGGAGGTAGTGACAGATTTTATT
>JANHJO010005141.1:21413-32945 GCA_032468235.1 Pseudoxyrhopus heterurus | reverse complement strand
AAAATGAGAACCCAGATTGTTGGGGGTAATATGCTGATTCTGTAAACCGCTTAGAGAGGGTTGCAAGCCCTGATAGGTGGTATATAAAAACAGTGCTATTGCTATTTATGGCATCATTGCTCTTAGGCAATTTAACATTTGGCCCAGCAGGCATTGTACACCCAGGCTAAATAGACCAATGGGCAGTTTCCCATGTTTGTAAAATTATGTAGTGTGACTTTTCCACACCCAAGAGGGTAATTTGCACAGCCTCATTTCACCTCCCACTTCCCCAGCTTTTAATTAATGGGTTAGCCAACATTCAAGCACTCAGCTTTCAAATTAGAAGAAACAATAGCATGCAGTGTGCATCACAGAGAAACATGGGCTCAGAGTTCCTGACAGCCAGCAAGTCACCTAAAACTTCAAGAGAGAGAGAGAGAGATGCAAAAACAACAACGACAACAACAGAAAACAAACCACTCCCTGAGTTTCTCTCCTTGAAGTGCACGGAAACAGTTTGTTCACAGAGCACCTCTCTTTTATCCTTTTTGCCTATGTGTGGTAGGGATTGATCATGCAGCCTTTAGATGTTGGATGCCAAGTTTACATAGATGGGCATATGAGATTATGTATCTCTCAGTTGCAAAGGCTGCTGTTTTCTTCACTTCTTAACAGTACGAGGAGTTCAAGAACAGAACCAAGTACACAGAGAAATGTGGATTCCCTTTCATTGGATGCCTTTGGAGGCTGGAAAGAGGACTGGGTTCCTGCACTGAGAATAAGGAGTTGTACTCCGTGTCACCTTCCAATTTGCAAATTGAATGATTTCTTCAAGGAATGCACATCCAACTCCAGGGCTCCAGGTTCTGTCCATCAAGCAGTGTCATCTGATGGGATCTAGGAAGCATACTTTCTCTGTCACAGCACTCCCCAAGACGTATCTGCCTAGTTGTAGAAAAGAAAAGAATTTAATACAGCATAAAACTAAAGACTAGTACAAATAATCTCTCATTCACCCTTTCTGTCCTGGATGCAGAAGATTATTGTGGAAGACATTCATAGGATGGTCCTAATGTAGTGTTTCCTAATGGGCTTTTAATTGGTCCTGAATTCCATCCAATGTTTGCAAAAGAGCAACTGGAGATCCTTAATTCATGTCCCCATTTACCTACTTGTGATGTCTTGCAATTGTCTGGATTTTTTTGTACAGGACCCTCGTTTAGCCCAAGAGTTGAAGTCATTTGGATGCAGGGACACATAATCCCAACCTTTGGTTTCCCACTGTACATCCTTATTGATGCAGGATTAATGTGGCATCCCTGCTAACTGGAGTAATCAAGTATTGGTGTCCCTGGAAAATATCTAAGAAGACTATATAGTGGTTATGCAATCCAAACCATTGCCTGTGCAGTTCAGAAAATACATTTCTGGCATTCAGATGTATCTTAAAAACATTCTAATAAAATATACTCCACACTCCTTGTGTGAAAAACCTGTTATACTACGAAGCAGCCAATATCTTCAATCAGCTTTATATATGAGATGTTTCCCAGGTAAAATTTCATGACCTTACAATGATGTATAAAGCCTTACACAACTTTGATTCAAAATGATTTATTGTCTGTTTCCATAGATCTTCAACAGATACTTTTTGCAGGAGAGACCATGGATGTGTCCAGAGTCAACAATTCTCTGTTTTTTATGGTAGGGCTTCTGCTATTACAATTTAATAAAGCGCTGATAGTATATATTCTGCCCAGGCCAGTGGTTCAAGTCTTGACACTATTTTTTTTTTTACTTAGCTTAGAACAGTATTATTTTTAGCTCCGCCATCAAAGTGCTGACACATTCCACGCTACAGAAATCTGCAATCATGGCAAATCTGCAATACATTCAGCCCGAGACAGGAAAAGCACCTACCAAATATATTCATTAGAAGAGCATATATGCACATTTGCATGTAGAGCTTTTAAAAAAAAGAATTGACAAGTTGATGCAGTGGGTTGGTCATTTCCCAGAACCTTAAGTAACTGAATGTTCAAGATGAAATTCAAAGTACTAAAAATTTCCTGTCGGGGTCTTAATAATTTAGGTTCAAGTTATCTATGAACATGCTTACTTATACATTGTTCTCAATGATTATTAAACTCAGCACAAATATCCTGCCTTCAGCTGTCTAGTGACAGTCTTTGGCTGCTTATTCCTGATACCGTCAGTGAGTTCTGAAATCTCTGGAAATACTAGGTTGAAACCCATGTTTGATGGCTTTTTACCATTTATTGTATTCTTGGGAAGTTGTGTATCTTTCTTAAAATCTTTCCATACTTGGTGATCTATGAATGCTCAAATTAATAATAAAGACACATGAATGATGTGTCCAAAGTGGCAATACCTTTTGTTTGTAGCTACAGGTAGTACTCTACTTACAAGTATTTATTTAGTGACCGTTCAAAGTTACAATGACACTGAAAAAAGTGACTTACAATGGTCCTCACACGTATGACTGTTTCAGCATCCCCATAGTCATGTGATCAAAATTTAGGTGCTTGGCAACCAGCATATATTTATAGCAATAGCAATAGCATTTAGACTTATATACAGCTTCACAGTGCTTTACCACTCTAAGCGGTTTACAGAGTCAGCCTATTGCCCCCAACAATCTGGGTCCTCATTTTACTGATCTCAGAAGGATGGAATGCTGAGTCAACCTTGAGCCGGTCAGAATCGAACTGCCGAACTGCTGGCAGCTGGCAGACAATAGAAGTAGCCTGCAGTACTGCATTCTAACCACTGTGCCACCACAGCTCCTTATTTATGATGGTTGCAACATCCTGGGATGATGTGATCGCCATTGTGATCTTCCCAGCCAGCTTCCAACAAGCGAAGTCAATGGGGGAAGCCAGGTTCACTCAGCAACCATGTGATTCACTTAATAACTGCAGCAATTCACTTCAGAACTGTTGCAAAAAAGGTCATAAAATCGGGCACAGCTTATTTAACAACCGCCTTGCTTAGCCATGGAAATTCTGATGTCAATTGTAGTCGTAAGTCGGGGATTACCTATATGTGGCTAGAAAGGTTAGGGAAATCGTATTGCACCATGACAATCCTGTAACATTTTGGATTGTACCTTATAAGAATGATAAGAAAACTTTTGCAAGTCCCTTCTTCTTCCAATAGTATCAGGACACTATATTCTTTAGGGGGATGAGAAATATGAGACATAAATAAATAAATATTTAATATGGCAGGTAAGAAACTTCTTCGTTACATATATCTTTGAATATATACATACGTTGCTAATGTTAAACACTTGATAACAGAGCTTTTTTCCTTTTGATAATTCTCAGTTCCTTTCCCACAAGGCTTCCCTGCAACATTTCCAAAATTCATTTTCTTGTGCGGTGAGAACATCTTTCCTCCCCTCCATTTAAGGGTTATCAACACCTGCATATGGATGAATAATTGGAAATAGTGCCTAGATTCATATAATCCACCAGGTTTTGGGCAGTGGGAGGATGCAGCTGTTAGATGCAATTTTCCAGCAAAGGGCAGGAAAGGAAAGGTCTCTGGGACTTGCTCTACCTTGCAACACAATTCCCTTTTCTAATCAATATGGGACTCTAAAGTTTCCTTGCTTCAGTGGAAATTGAAGAGCTTTTGAAATAATAAATCTTTTCAAAATATTGTCCCAGTTACAAGGCAAGCAGGGAGAGCTTTCTAATGTAATTACTACTGAGGCTCATCTGGGAGACGAAATCTTCCATTGGAATAAAACAAAGTTTCTAACCTTCAATGCCTCTCTGAACATCTGACTAGCATTTCTATCACCTGGGAGGAATAAATGGGGGGAGGAGAGAAGAAAGACTGCTTGACTTTATGTCCAGATGGGATTTTTGAGTCGGATTCGGCTGTGAACTCAAGTAAGGATAACACGGTCTTCCTTGTGCATTCAAATAGTTCTCAGTGGCAGACAACCTTCATGAGAATAATGTTCCATCGGTGAAGCATTCAGTGCACAGGTAATTGTACTCAGTAGTATATTGAGGAGCACCAAAATAAAAGATTACCTTGGTAGGCTCAATCTTAAGTACATTTCCTATAATCCTATTAGCATGTGGACAGCAAAGGTGGAATTATGGAACTCAGTGCATTGGATGGCACACAGAATCTGTCAATGGGAGAGAGCAATGTGAAAGTTTCCCTCTGCCTCGGTGTCATCCATGGTCAATTTATATGTAAGAGATGACCACACTGAGCCTAAGGGAGGGGTCAAACACATCATCAGTCACCAGTCCCTTTGCAATCACAAGACATCTAAGTCCAGCCCACCTTGAATCCCATTGACTCTTATCTACCACCAATTGGCTTTGGCCATTTGTAGTTTAGATTCTTGTAGAGAGCTTAAGCTTGCAACAAACCTTTATATCCATTTGAACTGCCTGTATTTCCTGATTTCCCCATGCTTGATGTTACAGTTTGTTATATATACTGAAAGCATAAATGAAGTAGATCCAATTTTGGTTGCCATGATGTAAAAAAGATCTTGAGAGTCTAGATAGAGTGCAGAGAAGAGCAGCAAAGATGATTAGGGGACTGGAGGCTAAAACATATAAAGGACAGTTGCTAGAATTGGGTAGGTCTAATTTAATAAAAAGAAGGACTGGGGGTGACATGATAGCAGTGTTCCAATATCTAAGAGCTGCGGTAGCGCAGTGGTTAGAATGAAGTACTGCAGGCTACTTCTGCTGCCTGCCGGCTGCCTGCAATTTGGCAGATCAAATCTCACCAGGCTCAAGGTTGACTCAACCTTCCATCCTTCTCAAGCGGGTAAAAATGAGGACTCAGATTGTTGGGGGCAATATGCTGACTCTGTAAACTGTTCAGAGAGGGCTGTAAAGCACCGTGAAGTGGTATATAAGTCTAAGTGCTATTGCTATCTAAGGGGTTGCCACAAAGAAGAGGGGGTCAAGCTATTCTCCAAAGCATTTGAAGGCAGGATAAGAAGCAATGGATGGAAACTAACCAAGGAGAGAACCAACCTAGAACTAAGGAGAAATTTCCTAACATTGAGAACAATTAACCAGTGGAACAACTTGCCTCCAGAAGTTGTGGGTGCTCCAACACTGGAAATTTTTAAGAAGAGATTTGGCATCCATTTGTCTGAAATGGTATAGGGTTTCTTGCCTGAGCAGGGGGTTGGACTAGAAGACCTCCAAGGTCTCTTCCAAATCTGTTATTCTGTTAGAGAATACAAATATTAATATGCTGGTGCCAATACTTCTGTGTATTTAATTGGGCACCCTCTTACCTGGGTAAGAGTCGGGAAGAGGGGAAAAATAGGTTGGCTACTACCTGCTGGCTAGTGAGAGAAACCAGTTATGGAAGTGCAGTTGGATGGGGTGGGGTTAAGGACTTAGGGCTCTCAACAGTACTGAGAAGGAGGGATGAAACACTGTAAGGCTCACAGTTAGCCGTGGTCCATTAGTAGAATTTCTGCAACATAAGAGTGGGTGGAGGAATCCATAACCCGGAAAGCAGAGAGGCCAGAGTTGAAGGAAACTTAGGGTCTGGTGGGCTTTGGGGTGGGTCAATCTATGCAGTGGGTGATGCGCAGGAGACTTTTTGTTGAGAGACAGAGGACAGGCTGCTCTCAGGGAAGACATCCCCAGTGTTTGACACAAGTGCTGTGTTCTGACTCTCTATGCTCAGGCCCAGTTTTTGGTCAGCAGACTGACAGAGGTTGAACTTTCCGCTGTTGTTGCTTAATAGTAAGTTGGTTAATAATAAAGCTCCTCTTATTTGGATCCTCGTTAGTTAAGACTAGGCTTACTTGGCATGCATTACTGAGACCTGGCTAGGTCAGGAGTGGGATGGTTTCCTTCTCTGAAATGTGCTTGGCCAGGTTTAGGGTATGTCACCCCCTGGGAAGGAAAGAGTGGATAGCCGTTGCCATCTAGGGACCTCTGTTGGCCTTCAGGGTCTTGCTCCACAAGTTGCTGGTTGTGAGATCCTGTTTCTGAAGATGGGATCATGGGATCAGTTGGGACTATTACTACAATACCAGCCTCCCTGCTGTGTAGCAACCTCCCTGCTCGAGTTGCTGGAGGCCATCGCAGGATGGGCTGTGGAGTTCCCCAGGTTGATGGTCTTGGGTGATTTCAATTTGCGATCTCTGGGGTGGATCTTGAAAGCTGTTCCAGTTGTGCACCAATCATGCCCCTTCCTGAAGAGGGAAGCTCATCTTTCTGCCATGCATGCCCATATGGACTACTGCAATGCACTCTATAAGGGGCTACCCTAGAAGACTACCCAGAAGCTGTAGCTGGTGCAGAATGGGGTGACATAAGCAGTTGTGGGGTTGCATATAAAGCATCTCTTTAGCTCATCTGCATGAGCTTCACTGAGTGACAGTTTGCTTCTGGGTCCAGTTCAACATGTTTTATTACCTTTATAGCCTTTCATGGCAAGGGCTCAGGTTAGCTGAGGACTCATCTTGTCCCCATTTCATTGATCCATTCCACCCAGTTAAACAGGGAGAGTATTTGTACAGTACATTGGTTAAAGGTTTTTGACTCTCTAGGGAAAGAACCTTCTCTGCTTTACTTCCACCCTATAGCAATCTTTCCTCTGGAAGTGAGGCAATCCCCCTTCTGGCCTTCTGAGAGGGTGTCTGGACCTGGTCTGCCAACCGGAGTATGGGTTCAAGAGTGCCACACCGTCTTAGGGGTGGTCCTCCCTCCTTTTTTAACTCTTGTATTTTTAAAACTTTTTTGTCCTGTGCTGACCGCCTAAGTCGTATTTTTTTATATTTTCTTCCCTTCCCCTTCCTAGAACTTCCTCCCTTGCGGAGGGGAGAGATTGTTTGAACAAGCTGTCTCTTCCTAAACTGCTTTTCTTTGCCCTGATTAGTTAATTAGCATCTCTGCTGCTAGCTGAAATTGGCATCTAGGATCCTAATCAATTTCACCCTAAAGGCTTCCTTTTGTATCCTAAGTGGCCAGGAATGTATTAAGCAAATAGCCACGCCATTCCTTTCAATGTGTATTCCCCATTGGGTACTTGCTTACTCTCTTGTAATCTCTTCCTTTCCAATGAGTGTAAATGCAAACATTGATTTTTCCCTTGCTAATTAGCCCAGAACTGAGGTAAGGATTCCAAAGGGTGGGAGAATGGGGAAAAGAGCCAGTTTGGTTTAGTGGTTAAAACAAAAAAAGAAGAAGTAGTTTGATCTAGTGGTTAAGGCACCAGGCTAGAAAGTAGAAGACTCTAAGTTCAAGTCCCACCTTAGCCGTGAAAGCCAGTTGGATGATCTCAGCCCAGCCATTCTGTCTCAGCCTAACCCACCTCAAAGGGTTGTTGTTGTGGGGAAAATAAGAGAGGGAGGTGTGTTGGATATGTTCATTGCCTTAGTCAAGAGGATATGGATGGATCTAAGCTCAAAATGGCATGATGTTCCAAAGAGTGGGAGCCATGGCAGAAAAGGCTCTTCTACTGGATTCTGCCAGCTGTAATCCTGGGATCTGGAGCATGGTCTTTCTGCCAGAATGACTAGGGTGGGTCATCCCATTGGGATGAGAATTCTGGGCACCACAGAAAGTTCCAGAGAAATTGGAATAGATTCAGGGAAGGCCAGTGAGGAAGATATGGGGATTGAAAATGAAGCCTACGAAGAAAGATTGAAGGACCTGGGCATGTTTAGCCATAAAAAAATAAGAATTGAGGGAAAGTATGATGACAAGTCTCTTTAAACCGCTGAAAAGATATGGCATAGAAGATTTCTCTCTCTCCAGATATATCTCCTTAGGGGACAGGACCCACAACATTCCTTGCCTCCCTGCTCTAGTGGGTCGGGAAGATGTGACTGGCAAGAGACGGTTCCCTCAGATAACCTGGTCCCATTGTCTGCCTTGAAACAGGGAGTTGAGGTTCTTCTGGCATGCAAGTCCCAGGATAATGTGTTTAGTGCAACAAGGCAGATTCTGACCAAATGTTAGAAGAAACTTTCTAACAGTAACAGCAGAATCAACAATAGAACCATTCCCTGGAGTTCTTTATTGGAAGAGTTCAAGCTGAGACTAGACAGCCAGATAATATTTGGATCCCTGTACAAAGGTGTAGGTGGGGTGGAGAAAGGGATTCGATAAACCAAACGATCCAATTTGTGACCAGGGTGGAGATGGGATTCTATTCTATGATTTCAAAGAATTTTATAGATGAAGGTAATAGTAGAGATGGCATTTGCTTTGTAATAAGTCAATTTATAATTGATTTATTTTTGGTTTTTATAAAATCATATTTTTAAAAGCTAGCTAATTTTTGAATCAGAAAGCCTGAAATATACAAAAGAAGTTGTTTGTGTGGGTTTGTGCTCATAGCCAACATTATTGATTTATTTAGAAAATGTATATTGCCGCTTATTCGCACATGGCCTATTCAAAGTGCTTTGCAAGGACATAAAAACACAATATAAAAGAAATAAAAAGAATTAAAAAATAAAAAGAATAAAAGAATACAGGGGGGGTATACAGCTGACAACACACATTCATACTAGTCCTTTAATGGGCTCCATCCCGCTCTGAACCACGTCTTCAGGACCAAGAGCTGTGATGGCTCAGTGGTTAGAATGTGGTACTACAGGCTACTTTTGCTGACTGCCAGCAATTAGCAGTTCGAGTTTCACCAGCTCAAGGTTGGCTCAGCCTTCCATCCTTCTGAGGTTGGTAAAATGAGGACCCAGATTGTTGGGGGGAATATGCTGACTCTGTAAAGACTGAAACGGTATATAAATCTAAGTACTATTGCTATTGCTACTGCCTTCCGAAACAGTGTTAGAGTGGGGCCCAGTCTAATCTCCAGGGGGATGATGTTCCAGAGAGAGGGAGCCACCACAGAGAAGGCCCTTCTCCTGGGTCCTACCAGATGTATCTCCTTAGGGGACGGGACCCACAACATTCCTTGCCTCCCTGCTCTAGTGGGTCAGGTAGATGTGACTGGCAAGAGACGGTCCCTCAGATAACCTGGTCCCATTGTCTGCCTTGAAACAGGGAGCTGAGGTTCAGAGATCCTGATCACTATGTATCCCCATCTACATTCTCTGACACCAGCTAACATCTAAGTTTCATCACTATTCAGAAGATGTTTTCTATCATGTAGGTACAGACAGAGACACTCCAGCTCCCATTTGCTGGAATTGAGAAGATATGAATTCTTTGAAAAGAACAGGCAGGAGGAAACAGAAGAGAATCTGTTGAATCAAGGAGGAAACAAGTGGAATTTAATATTTCCCAACAGCTTCAGAATTAACTGATTGGTGTTTCCAGGGAAAAGAAAACCCATGTAAACCAAAGCAGAATGCCAACTATTTCAAAGGTGTTTCATTCTGACTTTAACTTACTTCGACATTTTAATTGATCTTTATGGGCTCATTATTGAGCAGCATATATGTAACAGCTCCTGGTTCTTTCTTTGAAATGGGCCATCTAATGGGACTTCAGAACTGGCCTTTTCTGTGCCTGACCCAGCCTTATGGAACAACCCTGTCCACTTTTTCAAGAGTTATGAGCTCAAACTCATGCCAGATTCAGGGGGAGGGTTTAGTCATTTTGTAGACCTAGCCAGCTAGGATTCAACTCCCAATAAATCTCATCAAGTTTATCTTTTGGATGTCCTGAGCATGGGCTCCAGCACAAGCCAAAAGCTTGGAAGACTAAACCTCTGGCCCCGGAGACCAACCCAGATTGTATCCTGCAGCATTATCCTGGGACACATATATTTGCCTTCATTTGTGGCTATATAAATGTTTTAAATACCGGTAAATAAATAGTAGTTCATTCAATGTTGCTTTGGGCCCTTTCTTTCGCCAATGAATCTGGTTCATTTTGAATGAGACCATAAATGGCATTCTACAGATTTATTTATTTATTCAATTTATATGGCCTCCCATCTCAAACCAATGACACTGGATAACTAACGATATAATAAAACAAAATAAAATAAAAACTCAGCAAGACAGAAGGAAACAAAAGGACAACACATATGAAACAGCATCTGGGATAAAAACAGATAATCCATAAGAATTAGCATAATAAATAGATGGGCTCTGATCCTCAAGCCTGGTGACAGGTCTTTAAGAAATTACAGAAGTCCTGAACCAGTTGTAGCTTCTGTGGATGATCTTCAATGGGAACCCCATGTAGAGCATATTGCAACTCTTCATTCTAGATATAACTAGAGCATGATTGACTGTGAGCAGGGCTTCACGATCCAGGAAAGGATGCAGTTGGCACACAACATGAAACTACATCAAGGGTCCCTTGATCATGGGTGCCACTTTTGCCTTGAACAGAGTTTTGACTCCAGGAGGACACTCCGCCCCCCCAGATTGCACATTAGACTTTAATCCAGGGGTGTCAAACTCAACTTCATTCAGGGCCGCATCAGGGTTGTGTTTGACCTTGGGGGGCCAGAGTGGGTGTGGCCATCTCAATGTCAATCATGTTGGGGGCGCCTGTGATGGCCCGAGCACTCTGCCAGCAAAAATGGGCTCCTAAGCTCCCTATCCGGCTGTGATGGCCTCCTGCAACTTCTGTCAGTGAAAACGGAGGTAAGGAGAGCCACCTGCAGCCCTCCCAAGCTCCATATTCACCGGCAGAGGCACTGCGGCCCAGTCCTTTGCTATTTCTAGGGCGGCCCCGTGGGCCAGATCTAAGCACCCTGCAGGCCAGATCCAGCCCCTGGCCCTTGAGTTTGACACCCCTGCTCTAACCCATCCAGAACTAAAGATGGATAGTTCTTGAGACCAGGAGGTCCTAATGATCCAGGCCACTCAGTTTCGCTAGGATTGAGCTGAAACCTATTGTTCCCCACCCAAACTCCCACAGCCTCCAGACACACTTCATGGCATCACTTGGACAGCAGTGTTGAGAAGTGAAGTTGGGTATCATCACACTCATGATACTTCACCCCATGCCATTGAATACCTCACCCAGCAGCTTCATGCAGATGTTCAATAGGAGAAGAAAGAAAACTGAACCTGAAGGGGCTCTGCAAAGCAGAGTTCTAGAGCTGGACCTCTCCTCTCTTAGCAACACCGACAGGAACCAGCTCTGGAGAAAGGAAGAGAACCAGCACAATACAATAGTGCTCACTCCCACTCTCCAGAGTCAGTCTTGAAAGCTGCTGAGAGATCAGGAAAAGTGAAGATGGATGAATTACCCATTTCCCACTCTCACCAGTGGTCATCCACAAGTGTGATCAGTGTGGACTGAAACTTGAATATTTCCCTCAGAGTTTTGTAAAGTTGCTGCACAACCGTCTTCTCCAAGAAAATTGTATACCTAGGGTTCTGAAATGGATGTTGTCTCCTCTTTTTTCATGTCAATATAATTTTTAGTCATGGGAGGGAGGGATTGTATTCTGCCTCTCGTTTACTCAAGAACCAATAATAAATAAACAATTTACAATGAACATTGGTGGCTCAGCGGGTTAAGTAACACTGTACTTTGTAATTAAGTATTCAGCTCCCAGCTGCCTGCAATTTAGCAGTTC